>JACGDI010005835.1:48757-94777 GCA_014898725.1 Jacaranda copaia
CAATAGGTTGGAGATAAGGGGTCGACGGAAGATTCAATTTTAAAAAGGTGACAATATATAATTTTCTTAACCTTTTTGTAAAAGAAGAGAGAAAAGCAAGTAATAGGTTGGAAATAAGGGGTCGACGGAAGATTCAATTTAAAAAAGGGGACAATATATAATTTTCTTAACCTTTTTGTAAAAGAAGAGAGAAAAGCAAATAAATATCTTGACTTGAGAGATCCTACAGTTGTGCCGGGAGTACTGTTCTGCAAAATTTTTAAATTCCTCAATAATAGTTATTGGGAGGGTCTTTTACAGTTTACTCCTCTTTTCTTTTTATATTAATGTTGTTTGTTATTAATATTATTAAACATGTATTTAAAATTATCAAAATTATTATTTGAAATAATAAATTTAATTTTTTTTAAAAAAAATATTTTACTTATTAAAAAATTTTAATTAAATTATTTGAAATATATTTATTTATATATTTTTGGAAGATGATGGAAGAGTCAAATATAGTGAATCATGGACTATTATGAACTAGTAATTTTGGCATATTCAAGTTGCATGATGAAATAGTTTTTTATTTCAATATATTAATTAAATTAAGGATAAATTAAAGCAAACAATTAAAATGAAGTAAAAATATAATTGAATAAAGAAAATTATTGGAGAGGCAAAAAAAAAAATTAGAAAGAGAAGAAAGAAAAACTATCTTGTCTTGTTAGTATTTTTTAAAATAAGATTAATTTTATCAACACATATAAAAATATATCAATAAAATTTTGATTCTTTATATATAGTATAAATTATGCTTGTACAGATAGTGGCGAGGCCTTCCACCTTCCCAAGCAAGGCATTAAGATAAACTCCCAAGCGCATGCAGCTGATATGTGGAGCTGTATGCTTAATTTGTGCTCGTCTAACCGGGCGATCAGGACGAACTCGGCCTTTTTTAAGATATAAGCTGTGAACTGAAGTGTGAACGCCAAAACATCTATCTGTACTTCATTCACAGATGAAAAACGGACAAGTGTGTGGCCTCTGGAGTCAGTCGTGATTTCAACCCCATAAATCAAACAAATGTGGGCCAGTTTGTAGCGCCAGCCACTGGAGTCAGTCATGGTGACTGATAAGCATACTTCCTAGTCTCTTCCTAGCCCACGGCAGGTACATCTGATTGACTAGGAATCTAGTCTTTACACTTTGTGTAGCCGAAAGATGGCAATTCGAATGAAACATATTTTAGGATTTTTTAAAAGAAAAGTGAAATAACAAATATAAAAATAAAAACAACTAACATAACGAATTTTCACTACCTTGCCAAACAGAATAAAACAAACTTTCATCCAAAATCATTTAAGTGTCATTAATTATTCACCAATCAATTAAAATAATTTTTCATAATTAAAGTATTTAAAATTAATATTTATTAAAATGGAGCAATTGCAGTTATAGACACTTTTTTTTCTTTTTATGTAATCAAAATTAAGCAATTATAAATATATATAAGCCAAATAATAATTTGGTTTGTCAATGCCTAATGTCATTATATGATTTTCACATTCATTTATTTTTTTTAAAAACTTTCAAAACTACCAAAGTTTGTATTTTGTCGAAATTTAACAAATATGATTAATATATGATACAATTTTTGTATTATATTATAGGATACATAGAATAGAATTAGCAATTGGAATCAATAACAAAATTCATATATTGTATGTTGATAAAAAATTTGATCAAAATATTAAGCTTTGGTATTTTTGAAATTTTTGGTAATTCGAGACAGCGGCTACCATTGTTGTTAGATATTATTATATAACATCCCTCTATATGTCCACTAACCATATCAACTGCCGAAATATATTTGGGTCACGACACTTATAATGTTTAGGAGATTGGAATATATTTGCTGGACCCATGACCACATGGCGTCCAATTGAATAAAGTATTGTTTTAAGATGAATTTGGATTTTTGTGAATTTGAAAAAGTCTTTGTTTGGGAAGGTAATAATTGAGTTTTAAGGATTAACTCAATTGTCCAAGAAAATTGGCCTTGATTTGTGGGTCATCACAATCGAGGTTCAAATGGAAATAGCTAGAGAAAAGAGTATATGGAAATTACACACATTGCAAAACTAAATTTTTGTCGAGTCCATATGCAAGTAAACATGTCGATTATTTGAAATTGTCTAATGAAACTTTTTTCAAATATAAAAATTGAGTATTAATTTCACAAATTTGTGAATTGGGTAGGATACTTTTGCACAAAATAAGTATAGTCAGTATTACTCTTGGATAGCACTTGGCATATGTAAATATAAGAAGTAGAACAGAACAAATGAAAGTAATTACCAATCTCAATTGAAAATAATTGGTATATTTTCAACTACTAAATGGATTAGCTCACAAGTGAGATTATATTATTCGAATATTAATTCAGTTACATTCAACAATGTCAAATTTTTAGTAAGTTACTAAATATATTAATAATATTTCTCAAATGAATCAATGATGACACATATTGTGAGTGTATCGAGAATAAGAAATTAATTTAATTGATAATTTATAATTGTGATCAGTTGATTCATACCTTAATGAGGCAACCCAAAATACAAAGTACACGATCTCCAATTTATAAATAATTGATTCTGTGCATATACATAAAAATGCCACAGATGTGCCGTTTATCTATTTAATGAATATGAATAATTTTGAAGGGCATTTAAATTCTTTAAACATTAATATTACTAAATTGCAACATTACGTTCAATATTCAAAGTCCAATAATTATATAATCCAATCCAATATACAAGCAAATTGAATCAACTTAAATGAAAAGATTTACCAAAAAAAGAAGCTAATTAGATGTTTAATTTAATCTAAAAAAGTAAGAAAAGAACAATATATATGTGTATATATATATATATATATGTATCTTATCAAGTGAAATGCAGAAAAATATTTCTATTTGAATACATAGCCTAGTACACAACGTCTGTATAACCTCTTTGTGGGAAGATACGCCCTTTTAATTTCTCGACGTGTGGTTCGACCGCCTGATTCTTAACTTCAAACCTAATATTTTCTAATAAGAAAAAGTAACTTTATACCAACAAGGATATAAGCTTGACCGTTTTCCTCCGCCGATGAATCAGGGCCAGAGTTTGAATTAGTTTAACACGGAAAATATATCACGATTACGCCAAAATATATTACTGGCCGTATGCCCACCAAGTGGGCACACAGATATTAATCTCTTTCTCGTTCTCTGTCCCACTTAAATTTGATAAAAACATTGCACGTCTTTTCAGAAAACAATTTTCTGTCCCTTTGCACCACGAAGATAGCACTAACTTTATGTTGTTATTTTGTTTGCATTGATGGTTGTGGAGAAGGAGCGAAAAGTGAAAACTGAAAGGTATAGAGCCCAATTGTTTTCTTTGTATATTCATATACACGGGCAACCAATGTATGTATGGCTGTCTCCCGTCAAGGGCTCCAAAAACTAGGATAATATTCTTGCCCAGAACAAAGGTACACCACCCCAAACAGGATTCCCTTTCCTTTATTTCCCTTAGCATTAGCATTAATTTGTGGAAAGAAGGATATTATCCCTACCAACGAAAGCCATTCTTAAACCACCAATATGTTGAACGCATGCTTGATCATATAATAATAATTAATGTCTTCAATTTGTCTGCTTACGTACTGTTGTTATTGGAGGATTATTCGTTGATACTAATTACTTTGAGAGAAAAGAATATTAATACATAGGCGGACGACGGTGAAGAAATTAAAGATGAACCTGTAGCCTACAAAATTTGACTCCCTCAATTATTATATATCTTGTTAAAAAGCACTTTAAAATATTATGAACAATATTGTCTTGTTAAGAAGCATTTTAACAAAAGCATCCTGTTGAAATGCAAGCATCGTCCCAACAACGCTTTAATAAATAAAAATTTGATGGGATAGATAAAGAGAATTAAAATTTTAACGGATGACTATTTGTACATAGTTATAATTGTTCTAATTCTAACAGTCTAGGATGTGATCATCTTTCTTCACCCAAAACCAAAAAGGTAGCAACCCCGACGCCCCCCCTCCTCCACCCAAAACGAACTAGCAACCGTTTTTCATAGCATTCTTTAGCAATTGCATAAGATTCTTGTCTATATATATATAGAGATATACGAGCAACTGATGTATGGCTTTCTCCCATCAAGGGTTCCAAAAACTAGAATAAATATTCTTGCCCAAAACAAAGCTATAAATATCACAAATGGAGGCCGAGAAGAAGAACACTGCTGCTGTACTCTGGACCTTAAGGTTGTTCGGAGTGGAAAATTCTCATGGTTTGAAGGTTGTTTGGAGTGGACATTCCCATTCCCATTCCCATTGTCGTTGAGCCTGTCTTACTTCAAGAAACGCCCCTTCAAGAATTTGATCAAAGGGGTCTTAAGGACGCTGCTGTTGTTTCAAGAATTAGTACTGGTGAGAGGAGGGAAAAATAACCTGACACTAAAACAAAGTACATTTTTAGTAACGAATAATTTCGTTACTATAACATTCTAATTCGTTACCTAAACTATTGGTAATGAAAATCTCGTTACTTAAGTTTAGTGTCCTAAATGATGTCGCAACAAATCTAGGTAACGAAATTTTTGGTTCATTACGAATAATGAACATATGGTGACGAAATATTTCATTACAAAATGTTTCATATTAGTGACAAAATAATGTTAGTTACAATTGATTTTTATAACGTAACAGAATACTTAGTTACGAAAACGTTAACAATTTTGTCAGTTTTTATTTTTCATTACCAATTGATATTATAATAACATTATTTATCTATTTTAGTTTCATTACAAATTGTTTGTGTAACCAAAATTTGGTTACGATTAATTAAATAATATTTTTAATTCAAAAATAAGCATTTCGTTACTAATTGAATAGATAACTAAAAATTTCGTTATGAAAGAGTGTAAAAAAAATTTTATATTTAACACCTAGCCCACCCCGCCTAACCCACAACGCTGGAAATGGAGCCACCCACCCACCCAACCTGCGACACACCCCTACCCGTTGGAAATGAAAATTTAAAATCTGTTGGAATGAAGACTTGAACCCACCGGCTTCAACCTTCAACATGAACTTTACCAACTTGGCTACAACTAATCTTTATTAATATGGATGTATGCATAGATACTTATACATATTAAGCTTAGTTTGATGTATGCATAGATACTTATACATATTAAGCTTAGTTTGGCTCGTTTAATTGACGAGCTAGAACTATTCGCGAATCATCTCATTTCATTTATACCCCTAGTTCTTAATATAAATAAAATAAAATTATAAAAAATATTAGTCGGAAGAGTCAAATGTATGAATTTTTTTACACTATTAAAAGTAATTTTTGAAAATTAATGATATGACATAATTAGTTTATTAGAATATTTTAGAAAAATATTGTTATTTAAAAAAATAAAATAGTAATTGTCATTTGAATAAATAAAATAAGAGTATCAAATAGTTAAATAAAAGAAATAAATGGAAAGTGTGAGATGATTATATAATATAACTGTCTGAAGCACAGAAATTTTATTACATATATGTATATATAAATTGTTAGGTAAAGGAGCAATATTTTTGCATTGTGAGTATTGGGTAAAGAAAATACTATAATAATTCATTTCTTTAATGAAAATATATAATATTAACAAACAAGTAAAAATATAAACTAAGTGGGTGTTTGGCTAAGTTTTTAATGAATATATATTATAAAAAAAAATTATGCCTATAAAAATATCAAATTTTATCTTTTAAAATAAGCATTGCAATATATAAATAAAATAAAAACTTAAAATTCACACGGTCTAAATTATTATAGGAGTATGTTCAAATTTTAAAAATAATTAAGTAAATACCTCTTTACATTTTGTAGAAGAGTTTATAATATAAAACACTTTATTTTAGAAATTTATAAAAAAATATTCATCAAAAATAATTGGCATTACATATATATATTAAAAAATTATGAACAAAACCTTTTAAAGTAAAAAACAAAGGGCAATATAATAAGCAAAAGAAACAATATTATTAATTACAATGGTGTAAAAAAAAAAAGCTTGAAGTTATTCATTTAGTGGTGGTTACACTAATCGCCACCATTTATTATGAATTCCACGGCGGGTTGGATAAATCGCCGCTTAACCAGCATCAAATTAATAATTTGTGGCGATTGAGATAAACCATCGCAAAATACATACTCTGATTGACCTATTTTCTTGTGGTGTATATATACACACACTATATATGTACATAAGTATGAATAAAAAATTATATTATATATATTTTTATAAATATTAAATATTATTTAATTCAGAATGAATAAATAGGAAAAATATATAAAAATAAAATTAATTTAAATTTTATTGATAAATTTATATATACGTATATTATATATGTGAATAAGTATAAATAGAAAAAATAAGTATACATGTATGAATAATTACAAAGAAAACAGATAAGAATAAAAATTATTTAAAATTTTATAGATAAATTTATATGTGTGTGTGTGTAAAATGTGAAAAAATATTAAAATAAAAATTATTTAAAATTTTATAGATAAATATATGTTGTGTATAAAATGAGAATATATGAAATAACAAGAAATGAGAATCAATGATAAATTTATATATATGTATAAAATGAGAATATATGAAATAATGAGAAATTTAAATTTTGATTATTTGAAAGGTTAACAACTTTTTTTGTTATTTGCAAAATATAATATGAATATCCAATTATATTTATATAAAAATTTGAGATTGAATACAATAATTTGTTTTTTTTATATTTTATTTTACATTCTAATTTCATCCTCATATTTTGTCACTAATTCACATTTTAAAATCAATTTTAAGTTTATAATTATTTTATCAATTTAATATAGTTTTAAATTTATATGGCTAATGTCAAATTCTTTTCTTCACTTAATTATTCGATAACTAAGTTATAAGTCAAATTAAAAGGTTTCTATTAACATATATAATAATATTGATTTTAACTTTACAATTATTTTATATATTTATTTTAATTTATTTTAATTTTTTTTATCTTTACTATCATAGTTTTGTCTTAACTTAATTGATTTTTAATCAAAAATTAAAATTAAATAAGATTATTTAAATTCATAGTCACCAATATATTATCCAATTCTTTATATTTTAAGTTTTAACTTAATATATTTACTCATCGTCTTTTAAATTTAAAGTAATTTTAAAGTATTATAATTTTAAGTTTTTTTTCTATCAATCTTGTATTCTATATTATTCTCATATATTTTATTTTTTAATGCAATTATATGTTGATTTTTGATTGCATAATATTTTCTTCTTTTTAATAAAGTATAAAATAATATTCATGTACTTTTATGTTTGGAATGATTTTTCTTTTTTTTTTAACTTCTCTTTGAATAATCTTGAAATTTATTGTTCATAACATCATGTATATGAGATGTCTTTATATTTTTTATGTTTTTAAATATTAAATTTTAATATTTTAAATTTAATTTTACTTGATCATTTTTTAAAATAATATTTAATTTTGCTAATTACTTGACCATTTTTTGTGATATTTTTATTTCTATGTTGTTATTTTTTATAATTTAACAATTAAATTAATATATATATATATATAGTAATTTTAAAGAATCTGTGCATAGTTTGGAGATAATGCTAGTAGTATAAATATATATAGATATATATCTTTTGATTGGTTAGTAGTGTAAATATATTCAATAACTTAACCTTGTGGACGAAAATGAATTTTACCCAATTTATTTATAAAAATTCCAAAAAAATTGAAATGCCCAATCAACCTTCATTAAAAAAATTTAAAAAAATAACAAAAAATTTTAAATTTATAGAACAAAATCCTCATAAAAAAATATAAAATTTTATACATCAAAATAAAACTTGGCCATGGCAGCCGATTGCGTGGGGGAGTACTACAACAAATTACACTTTTAGTAACAAATAATTTTGTTAACATAGTGCTAAAATTTGTTACCCAAAATTTAGTGCCCTAAGTTCCGTCACTAAAGGTTAGTGTCCTAAGCTCTGTTGCAAAAAGTCATAGTAACGTAATATATTATTCATTCCTAATGATGACCTCATGATGATGAAATGTATCATTACCCAAAATATGATATGAGTTCCAAAAAAGTATATCAATTAAAATAGATTTTTATAGCATAATGAAATATTTAGTTACTAATATATTGACAATTTTGTTGCATTTTATTTTTTCGTTACCAATGCATAATATAATGATATTATTTATTTAATTAAGTATATTTACTAATTGTTTATGTAACCAAATATTTGATTACAAATAGTTAAATAATATTTTAATTCAAAATTAAACATTTCGTTACTAATGAAATAGGTTACTAAGAGTTTCATTACTATTTATTTTAAGGAGTTTTTCAAATTTTTCTCAAAGAATATTTTAATAAATTATAATACAAAATTAAATTCTTAAGCATCAAAATTTATAAGTCCAAATGATATGTTATTTAACTATATTAACTATAATAGAAAATTATTTTATAATTTAAAAAATTTTATGTCAATTCATCATATAAACTAAGAGAAAAGAAATTAAGTTCGCTATGAATTATTTATACAAAAAAAATGGAGGAGCTAAAATTTAGAGGAATTGAAAAAATGAAGAGAATTCATTGTTATTAGAGGGAATTAAATTTTTGAAAGAAATCAAATTAAATTATTATGTCAAACTAATATTAAAAATAATTGTTAACATTTTTTATGTGCCAAATTTTGGAGGGAATACAAAGTTGGAGGGAAACAAAATTGCATTGCCATCCAAATTCATTAAATAAATTTATACGTATGTATAAAATAAGAATATATGAAATAATGAGAAATGAGAAATAATGATAAATTTATATATGTATAAAATGAGAAATATATGATGAATTTTCTTTAAATTTTATTGAAATTTATATATATGTATATATACACCATATATGTATATAAGTATGAATAAAAAATTATATTATATATATTTTTATAAATATTAAATATTATTTAATTCGAAATGAATAAATAAAAAAATAGATAAAATAAAAGTAATTTAAATTTTATTGATAAATTTATATCTATGTATATTATATATGTGAATAAGTATAAATAGAAAAATTAAGTATACTTCTATGAACAATTAGAAAGAAAAAAGATAAAAATAAAAATTATTTAAAATTTTAGATAAATTTATATAGATATATGTATAAAATGAGAATATATGAAATAATGAGAAATGAGAAATAATGATAAATTTACATATATGTATAAAATAAGAAATATATGAAATAATGGAAGAAGAGAAACTTGAGAATAAAAAGAAAAAGAAAAAAAATAAAATATGATAATAAAAAGTTATGTAAATTGAGTTGTAAATATGTGAAATAATTAAGGGCAAATTGGTCTATTTATATTAAATGGGAAACAAATGTGGAGGGAGAGGCAACGTGCGTTATTTTATAAAACATGAGGAAGTTATTTTGTGTATATATATATTTTCAGAGTAGGGTTTGAAACTAAAACAAATGTTTAAAATAATTATTTTAAATCAGATTGGCACGTTGGATTTGGTGCATTTGAGTTGACAAGTTGACCAAATAAAATCAAGTCAACCCGAACCTACCATGATGCAATTCAAGTTGGGTTAGGTTGAGCATTTTTAGATTGTCATTAGGTTGGGTTAAATTAGAATTAAAAAAATTAATGCTATACCCTTACTTCAATCCAACCCGAACCCGCACGAGCCACCCACTGTTGACACCAATTTATTATAAAATTAGTGAAACCCAATTAATAAAAAAACAGTTGCTAAAACCCAATTAATTAACTCTGCAATTTGCTGTCAAACTCAATTCTTTACCAAATGACATTAATTTACTAAAAAATTGATGAACTCATATTAATAAATAGAAAGTTGCAAAAGCACAATTAATTAATTCTTTAAGTTAATATCATAGTCAATTCATTTTGAAATCCAATTCACAAATTTACAAAGAGAATTATTGAAGCTCAATTAATAAAAAGGAAGTTGGTAAAGCCCAATTAATGAATTCTTCAAATTAGTATAAAGCCTAATTTGTCAATTCACTAAAATATTAGTTAAGCTCAATTAGTAAAGAAAATAAGCTGGTCAACCCAAAATAATCAATTATTTGAACGAATTAATGTGAAGCCCAATTAATAAAAAATAAGGTAAGTTTCTTGAAAAAAGCCTAATTCATCATTTACCTCACTTCAAATTTGTTCAAAATCAACTCTTAAAATAAAGCCTAATTCACCACTTAATTTATTATGAATTTGGTCAAATTTATTTCATAAATAAAAACTCCCAATTCATTGAATAATTCACAAAAAAGTTATAAAGCCCAATATTTTAAAGAAAATGGCCCAACTAATAGATTATTCATTTCAAATTTCTTCAAGTTCAATTTTAAAATAAAATCCAATTTGATAATGATTCACTACAAAATTGATTAAGCCCAATTAACAAATTCTTTATTGTGAAGTCCATTTCTTGAACAAAAAGCCCAACACACAAGTATTAGTAAAAATTTAATTTAATATTCATTTATAATTAGTAACAAAAATCATTATTATCATATGTGTACAATTGATTTTTGAAGGGAATAAATTTTGGAGGGAAATTAATTAAAGCTTAATAACTAAAAACTTTGTTACAATATATTTTATTTGTAATAAATATTTTTTTTAAACTCTAAAACAATAGATCAACCAGCCACATTATTTAGAAGAAAAAGAGTACAACAACTTGTGTCTCAACATCGACAAACTTACGAAAGTCTGGTCACTCAATAACAATCGAGTGACTGCGGCTAAACAAACCATCACTCTTGTAAGGCCACCAACTTTATGCAAATGCTCAAAAACCAGTCCATGACCTTCTACTGTATTCAAAGAATAGTTTCAAATTTTACTGGCAAAGTTGAGACCCTCTGCGGCTAGCTGATCCAAGCTGTCCACTGCAGGCTGGACTCTTGCAACTTTAGCAATCGCCTTGCTCTCTTCGGGAGTACCGCTTTCCAAAAATGCACCAACGACCTTCCCGTCTTTGATCCAGTATGATCCAAACTTGTGAGTTGGAGACGTAAGGTTGCTGTCTCCAAAGAGCACACTTTCACCAATATTGTCGCCATATAACTGCCATGACAGGTCAAAGGAACGGGAATAGAAGACAGGAATGTAGTCATATTCACCAATTGATTTTCCTTTTCCGCTTGCGAAAATTGCCTTTTACAGCCTGTTCTGCAGATTTACGAGCATGGTCAACATGCTCTCAACTCTTCTGGTATCACCATACAACTTCAAGGGGAATGTAGCAACATCACCCACAGCATAGACATCAGGGACACTTGTTTTGAAGAAACTATCCGTCTTGATGCCTCCTTTTTATTCTTCAACCTGATCCTTAAACAATGTAGTAAGTGGCCTTCCACCTACGCCAACAACAACAATATCGGCTTCTAGCACCCTACCATCCTTAAGTTTTACATCTGTCACCTCCCCTTTTTCGTTGGTGCCAAATCCAACAGCTACTGTGCCCTTGATGATTTTGACTCCTTTGTTTGCATAGTAACCTTCATAGAAGGTAGCTATGCCAGCAGTGAATGAATAGCCCTGGCATGCACCAAGGTTCTGGGAAAACCATGCTGACATCAAAGTTATTGATTCTCAGAGCTGCAATTAGCTCCAGACCTATGCATCCTCCACCAACAACCACAGCCTTCCCATTTTCCTTTGCTTTGATTGCTTGAACAAGTTCTTCAGCTTCATCAATTTCTCTCAAATAAAATATGTTTTTAGCATCAACCCCTTTTACACCAAAGTCTGTCAATCTAATAACAGTAGAACCAGTAGCTATAATCAATGTCTGATACTTAAAATGTTTCACCAGCTGCACTGATAAGTGTCTTTGAAGCAAGATCTGCTTTGACATTTTCTGTGATGAGTATCAAAGATATCCGTTTCTCAGTGTACCACTCAGGAAGGAGCCTCTCTCCGCCACTTCCAACGCAAACATGAAAACCTGGAAGTCTGGCAGTTCCCTCAGGAAATAGATATGCCTTACTAAGTGCTGGACGTTCATAAGGAGCAACCGCCTCTTTGGAAATGATAGCCAGTTCACCAGGTTTGAGTCCCTGCTTGCCAAATTCCCTAGCAGCGTATCCGGCAGCAACCCCACCACCGAGGATCACGTACTTGAATGACTTCTCAGCCATTGAACAGATTCAACTATCGAAGGAAAATGATATCCCGCTGGACTTTTTATTTCTTTCTCAGTTTCAGGATAGCTTGTAACAAATATTTTGTTGTTATAAAAGGTACCAAATTTTTTTACAAATATATCTTCTGATATGACAGAAAATGTTATATGTAACAAAATAAAATTTTTCATAATGAATTATTATTTAGTTACGAACATAAAAAATTTAAGATAACAAATTTTAGTTAAAGGTAACAAGACTTTTATTTGTTACTCAAGAAAATATTATTTGTAATCAAAAATCAATTTTGTTACAATAAATCTAACTTATGTAATGAATTTTACTTTTGTTACCAAAATTTTTGTTACAGGAAATGCAATTTGTTGTACTAGAGAGGTGGGAGAAGGAGGATCAAGGCTGCCAGGGCATAAAGATAGAAAGGAGGGTCAAGGCGGTGGGAGAAAAAGGGTCAAGGCGACCGTCGTGTATAGATAGAAAGAAGAAAAAGAAAAAAAATTTAAAAAAAAAGATAGAAAGAAAGAAAATTTGGCTGCCATGACAGAAAGAAAGAAAACCATGGCAGATCTTCTTTCTTCCATGGCAGCCGGTCTGCCGGGGGGTGGGCATGGGGGGGAAGGGTGGAAATTATATCTATTATTTATGTAAAAATATAAATAATTATATATAATTTTGTATATGCATACATAATTTTATATATGTTGTATATAATTTTTTATAAAATTATATAGTATTTGATTTATATAAATATGTTATATATTTTATAAATATGAAATTATTTAATTTTGATAATTATATATGTATGCATTTATAATTTTATAAATATTATATATTATTTAATTTATATAAATAAGTTATATATTTTATAAATATAAAATTATTTAGCTTTATAATTTTATAGATATGTATGTATATATAATTTTATAATATATATTTAATTTATATAAATTGTTATATAATATTTAATTTATATACATATATATGAAATATATATTTCATAAATATATAAATACATCATATAAATAGTATTTAATTTATATAAATATGTTATATATTTCATAAATATAAAATTATTTAATTTTAGATTAAACAAAAGAAAAAGAAATATATTATATATGTATATAGATATGTTATAAATAATTTTATATACATATGTATTATAAATGTACGTATTTATATTATTTTTTATATGTGTATAATTTTATATATATGTATGTATATATAATTTTATAAATATTAGATAGCATTTAATTTATATAAACATCTTATGTACTTTATAAATATAAAATTATTTAATTTAGATTAAATAAAAAAAAGAAAAATATAAGAATATAAAGTAATTATATAGATATATATGAGAGTACTTTTGTCTTTTTAATGTAGAATTCAACTCAAATAGATGGAAGGGAACAGAGATCCAAATTTTAAAAACATAAGGGGCATTTCACCCTTTTTTTTTCACAAGGGGATAAACTGTCTATTTCGAATAACATAGCGAGGTAAAAAAAATTTAACCCCATTTAAATAATATATATATATATATGTATTTTTCAATCTTTCAAAACCATCATATATATATTAATTGAATATAAAAATTTCGTTCCCATCAACATAATTTTTTGTGGGTTAGTTTAAATCATTTCACAGTTTATAATAATTAATTAATTAAACATGTAGAATCTTTTCACAGCAAATAGTGGATAAATAGAAACACTAATCTCACAAAATTGAATGAAAAACAATTATACTTTAAGAATGTTTGATGCTTCTACATTCAATTGTTCAAATCCTACCTAATTAACATAGGATTTTATTTGTTAATTTATGAATTGGTTTTAAGTACTTTTTTCAGGATTTTTTGTTGTTATGGTTTGTATACAATAATTTTAATTTTTTTCTCAAATGTATATGAAGAAAAACAATTCTTTTTCTTTTTTTTTTTTTGGAATTTTTAATTGCAGTTAATAATTTGTTTGTTGATTGATATATGGGCATGATTATTTGAGTTAAATCATTAATTAAGGGGTTTTTTTTTCTTATATGATAGTACTGTAATTGAACTATTCTTTTATACTGTGTAATTTACATGTAGCCAATTGGCCATTCCGGATTGCTGGTGTAAGCAAGAATTGTTCGTAGCTTCTTAAAGCCTTCTTATAATATATATTTACCTTAAAAAATGTTTTAATATTTAGCGCTAATTTATTTCGAATGATGTGATTATAAAAGATATATAAATAAATGAAAATATTTTAAATCTATCGAGATAAAATAATATAATTTCATGTTTAGTTGGTAAGATAAATTGAAAAGTAAATTAAACAAAACATATAAATTAAATCTATCCTCTCTTGATACATATTCCAACTTAATATAAAGTTAATGACTTCTCAAGGGTCTCGTATCAAGGCAAACAGACAAAAAATTATGAATGATTGTACATCTATCAAGTATAATCAATTGAAACAAACAAGGTCTTAATGTATATGATTGATAAAGTTTTTTTTCAAAATTCAAAACATACGAACTATGCTAAAAAAAGCCTACTCTTAATCTAAACCTACTTTATAAGTACATGTTTGCTATATATATATATATATATATATATATATAATCATTTTATATAGGATGGTTTTGTTTTAATTTTCAAATTATGTGTTTTGAAAAAGATCATTTGGAAACGAAATTGTGTGGTAAAAAATTCTGTTTGATCGGTGGTTATGAAAAATATTTCATAATCAATTTGAAACTTTATTTTTAATGTATAATTGATTCATAAACATAGAACAAATAAAAATTGTAGAAATCAATCATATTTTTCACTTATAGAACATAGTTAACTGTAAATATAAAATTTGCTTTTATTTTTTTTATTTTTTTTATTTTTTGAATTGATGGAAGTGCAAAGACCATTCCAAAGACCATTCCAAATCTTAATCTAACTACAAGGTTGAAACACAACTTTAAAATATGGAAGAGAGAGAGAGAGAGAGAGAGAGAGAGAGAGAGAGAGAGAGAGAGAGAGAGAGAGAGAGAGAGAGAGAGAGAGAGAGAGAGTTATATTCCATTCACAAAGGGTGGTGGCATGTGATATTAACATTGAGAATGACATTATCTATTAATTATTAATGTCATGTGGCTCCCACTGCCATTGTCAATATTGTCTATTATTATTGTCAAATGGCTTTCATTAGGGCTGCACATGAGTTAAGTCGGCTCACGAGCTTCGAGTTCGAGATGATTCAAATTTAAGTCGAGTTCAATTGAGCTCGAGCTTTATGTAATTTAATTCGATTTTGAGTCATTTTTATATTAGCTTAAAGCTTGTAAGCTCCAAGCTTGAGTCAAGCGTGAGCTTTATCTTGAATCGATCTCGAGCCATTTTTATATAAGCTTCAGCTTCGAGCTAATTTATACTTCTAATTTTTTTTAATATTATTAGTATATAATATATTATTAATAATATATCTTATAAATGAATATAATATATATATATATATCAAAAGGAAAAATAATATATTACTAACCTAAATTCAAAATAAAAATAAAAAATAAAACTAGAATATTTTTAATTTATAAATGTTAATCATTAAATATTTACCATTTTATTAAAAAAAATTAAGCTCAAGCTTGAGCTTACAATATTTCATAGTTTATTTACAAATTTGAATTTAATCAAGTCGAGTCGAGATCAAGTTCATAAGATAAAATTTATCGAGCTCGAAACCAATTTATATATTTTGAATTCGAACTTGAGCTTGCAAAAATTTTTCAAGCTTGACTTGGCTCGACTTGTTTGTAGCCCTAGCTCCCATTAATTAATCCATAAATGTGGTAGTAGGACAGACATATGGAATAGTTATTCTTATAATGAACTTACCATTCAAAGACTACAGGTATCATGTACAATGAAATCATGTTCAACATATATATATATATATAAACAATATCCCATATTTATTTTTCTTATAACTATTGAGAAAGTTATCATAAGAAGTTTGTGTTTTGAACTTATCCTTTATTCCTTCCAATTGAAGTCATATATATTTTCATACTCATTTTAATTGATACAATAAATTGACATTTAATTAGATCTTACTACAAGAAATAAATAAATTAGTGATAAAATAGTAAGTAGCAATGCAAAAATTATCACTATATATATTAAGTGATAAAAAATTTTATTTTGTCACTTTAATAATTTTTACAAACTAAATAATAATAAAAATAATGTTCAAATTGTCACCATCGACAATTTATGACACACAAAAATGTGTCCATCAACTTGACTCTGAAGCTAATTTTTTTATATGTGTTGATAAAACATATTCAATGGTCATAAATCTAGTTTAACATATTTACATGTATACTTTGCTAGATCCACTGCCTTTCTCATTATATGTTTTAGAAAAATAAATATAACTTATACTTTTCTTTAATTAGTATTAAAATAAGGGATATATTCTATATTTTTTTATTTAAATTAAAAATATGATTAACTCACTTGTGTTCGTTGAATATGTTTTATCAACACATATAAAAAAAATTAGTTTCAGAGTAAAGTTGAATATGCATATTTTCTTGTATCCATCACACCATCACATCAAGAATTTGATGGGCACGAGTTGAACATGCATATTTACTTGTGTCCATCACACCAAGAATTTGATGAACACGAGTTGAATATGCAATCCAAGAATTTGATGGACACAATGCAATCCAAGAATTTGATGGACATGAGTTGAATATGCAATCCAAGAATTTGATGGGCACAAGTTGAATATGCATATTCAGAAAAGAAAAGAAAAGAAAAGAAAATTGGGAATAGGGTATCTTACTCCCAATTGTGACATGTAATATATAACAATTTTTTTAAAAAAAGAAAAAAAAATTGGGAGTGCGATATCCTACTCCCAATTGTGACACATAATATACAACAATTTCTTTAAAAAAAGAAAAAAAAAATTGGGAGTAGGATATCTTACTCCCAAGTAATGGGACCACTGCTGTCTCCCATGCACTAGTCTTCATAGATATCCTTTTCTTTAAAGAAAGGAGGAGGAGCCAGTGATAATGAGGCTGAAAATCTCAATGCTTTGTGTTGGTAACTGAGGTTGGGGCGACAATAGAATGAACATGTGATAAATGAGTTAGACTTATAAATTTTAATTTTTATTTATAACAATAAGTTCACATCAATTTTTTTTACTTCATATCATAAGGAATCACTTTTGTAATTATATTTAGATAAAATACTGATGACTCGTTTATTAAATTAGAGAAGTAGATTAACTGAGATGCATAAATTAATTACTCCAAACAATACATTTTTGGCGCCTTTAAATGAAAAAAATGACTGCTTATGTGGTTGTTTTTTGAAAGTAAATAATTCAATCAAAAGAAGATGCGTAATCTCGCGTCCACATAAATTATATGAATAATAATTAGGTGCATAACAGTAATATATTTTGGCAATGGAGCTGATTTGCATATATTAATCAACAAATATATATATATATATAAATATATCTAAAATTTGATTTGCATAACTAAATTTTTATGAAAAATACTAAATTATATCCATAATCAAATTTTTATAATTTTTATAAAATATTTATCTAAGAATAGAAAACATTTTATAGAAAAACTATTTCTTCCATAATAATAGGATTTCATAATTAATTTTTTCCTATAAATTGAAAAATGAATAATGTTGTTTTAAAAATAGATTTGCACTTAATATAAATATATTTTTATAAAATTACAAACTTATGTCCATAAGCACATTTTAATTTGTCGAATAATTATAAGACTTTATAATAAAATTTGAAAGCTAATTATTTTTTCAAAATAAAAATCAACTCTTTTCTAGGTAATAGTAAATTATAAACGGTTGAGAGAATTTTTTTTTAAAAAAAAAAAAAGACCTAGTCAATACATATACAACATACATTTAGACCCATTCAATGAAGATATTTGAACTATTAAAAAAAGGTGAAGGATAAATTTGATATTTCACACTTATCATAAGTTACAATTCTAAGAATTCAAACAACTAATTGTATTAAAATTAGAATAATCAAACTAATAATCTAAACTAGCAAACAAAACATTAGATGATAAAGATATATTTTCTAGATAATAAATCATACATTTATCAATCATATTAAATCTATCAATGTAAGCAAACGAGCCCTTACTATTATAAAAAGAAGGCTCTTTTGTTTTTAAAATGAAAGTTATGACAACAAGTTTTAAATATACTGAATTTGCCCCTTTACTTATCCTATACAAACAATAAAATTGCAAGTCCAAATAATCATCATGGATCATAAACTTCCCTAATCACAAAGTAAGCTCAATATTTTAATAATTTTTTTTTTAATTCGACAGCAGATTATTTTCATAGTATGCAATTATAGATATTTTAGATGTATATGAACACATTTTAATTATTATATCAATATTATAAGATTATAACGTAATAAAGTAAAATATCAAGTGTAATACAAATCAAAGAAGATATAAAAGACTTACAATGCCTTTCGAAGATAGCATGAAATTCAAATTATTATTTTGTTTGCATTGGGGGAGTAGAGAAGGATTGAAAACTGATAGCATGAAATTTATATTATTATTTTGTTTGCATTGAAGAAGTGGAGAAGTGAATTTAAGGGAGTAGATTCCCTTAAATTCAAATCCTTCTTCTCGACACGGCTGGACGTCCTATGTACCACTTCTTTTGCTAATTGTATCAGCAGTTTTTCTCAGCACTTCTTGTCTGTTATGAGGGAAGAATTTGCTTTAATAAGGGTGATTGCCACTTATTTGACTCGTGCATTCTATAGCATTGGTCTGTGAATGGGTAGGATATATCCTATTTAGGTACAAAATATCATAATCAAGCTTATATCTATACTTATTAAAGATAATGTAATGGGTATGGGTAGAGTCTATACCCATAAATTATCCTTGTATCCATACCCAAAAATTACTCATTACTTTATGCTTAAATTTAATTTATAAATCTAAAAATTATTTATATCGAAATTAAATTTATATTAATGATAAATTTTTTATATATAAAAATTACAAATATGTGAATGAACAATACAACTAAATAATTTTCTTCATTAAAAATTAAACTACATTAATTAAGTTAATATAATGGGATAGCAATTTTTTTTAAATTGGAATAGAATAATAATAGTTGAACATTTTTTATTAATAAAATTAATAATATTAAAATTAATAGTGGAATAAATATTTTTTTATAAAAATAGTTAATAAAATTAATTTTGCTAATGGATAAAGTTTATTAATATAGATATGAACTGTTTTTATAAAATCAAATATAGAAAAAAAAAATTGCTTTTAAACTATCTTTATTAACTGTATCTTTTATTAACTTTTTTTATTTTAATTTAATTAGCTAGAAGTTTAAAATTAACTAATTTAAATTTAATGATTAAATTAAATTAGATATAGAAAAAAATTATTTTTTGTTATTATATGCCAAATAATATTTTTAGTATATATTGAGAAAATTAATATATATTCAAAACATAAGTCCAATAAACTAGACTCAATGGGTCTTAGGCTAAATAGGGTAGGGTAGGGTTAGGGTTTCATCCTTTTAGGTATTTAGAGTAGAGTATAATATAGTATATTTTTGTTTGGATATTTTAAAATATAGGTGTAAATAAAGTGATACCCTACCCATTTTCAGATCTACCCCAACACCCAATTCTTTGTCTATATATATGGCAATCAATGTGTGGCTTTCTCCCATCAAGGAGGATTACCTTTTCATAGCATATCTCTACCAACAAAAGCCATACAAAACCATATATGGATCCTTCACACAGATGATCAACAACAAGAACTTCATATATAGGTGGCCAAATACTTTTGAGGTAACTCTCATGATTGAATAATGACCTAAAAAGGTCACTTACATTATAATTTATTAAAATTGTTTGATGCTTTCCATTGTTCCCACCTAAGATAGGATTTTATTTGTTAATTTATGAATTGGTTTTAAGTACTTTTTTCAGGATTTTTTTTTTGGTTTGTATACAATGATTTTAATTTTTTCTCAAATTATGAAGACAAAAAATGCTTTTTTTTTTTGGAATTTGTAATTGCTGTTAATAATTTGTTTGTTGATTGGTATATGAGCATGATTATTTGAGTTAAATCATTAATTAAGGGTTTTTTTTATGATAGTGCTATAATTGAACTATTCTTTTATATGGAAAAAAGGATATACTGATTTTGTTGTTTTATTTTATTTAATATTTTGTTTCCTTTCATCAAGAAAATGGAAAAAGAAAAATAATTGATTCTCTCATTTTCATTTTTATTATTTTTAACTCATTTTCATTTATTATAACTATTAATTAATGATTTGTGAAAGCTAAGATCTCAATGTGGAATTAATAGAAAAACTTCAAGTCCACATCATAATCTCACTATACTTCACGTTTTAAATATATTAATTATCTATCAAAAACGTGACCAAGAAAAGTAATATATTCTTCGTCACGTTTTTCCAGTTTTTCTCCTATGGTCTTTTCTTTTCTTTTCTTTTTTCTGTGTCACTTCACTGACATATATATATATATATATATATATATATAAGCTGTGAACTGAAGAGTCAAAACCAAAATATCCATACGTTGTGCAGTATGCACTACCTCATTCAAAGATTGTACAAAAAAGATAACCTATTAATTGATGTTAATTCCTGTTTTATTCTAACAGTACTACTAATGATTTGCAAATCCTACGAATTTTCAATTTGAAACGTAATTTAGAAATTAATTTATCAAAATTACAGATTTCAGCCTCCACATTTTATAAATTCCGAACCAATTGAAACAAATATGTAAAATTCTTTTTTTACCATTAAAAATAAAAGGAAGAAAAGAGAAAAAGAAAAAGCAAGAAATAAACTTCATGAAGTGTCATGAAAACGCAAGAAATAACAATGGATTTGAGTAGGAAATTTTAATCAAAATCTTTAATTCCATTTAATTAATTAACCCTCGAGATAATTTGCTCTAATTAAATTGCATGTAAACTAACTAATTAATTTTCCCATTTTGAAAATATTTTCTTCTCAGCGCTAGCTCAAATATAAATCCAATTCTCTCTTTTTAAAAAAAGAAAAAAAGAAAAAATATGAAATAAATGTTTTATTTTTGTTAGAGTATATAAAGGAGACTGCAGGAATATATATTACTTTTTAAGTATAAATAAAAAACAATAAAATTTTTATGAAATTCGGAACCAATATTTTAGGAAAGGAAATTTAATATAACAAGATTTAAAGTGGTTTAAAAACTATAATTATTCTGCACATAAGTTTGTTTCAATTTAGGAAATAGAGAAGGCAATTTCAATTTAGGAAATAGAGAAGGCAATTAATATCCTCAAGGACACATTTGATCGAAACTGACACACATCTTCTGTTTAATTGTTTTTCAATATTCAAACTCACACACATACACTCAGAACCCACAGTCATGCAATTGAAGTTTCCTTGGTAGAAAAAATCACAAATGGAAGCCGAGAAGAAGAACACTGCTGCAGTGAGGTTGTTCGGAGTGGACATTTCCAGTCCCATTTTGACTGATGATGGGACCAGGGCCGTTTTCTTGTATAGAAAAAAGCTCGAAGAATCTGACGTGAAGGCGAAGCAGAACCGGTTGTCGTTGACTAAAAGTGAGAAACTGATGGAGTTCTTGACGGAGGAGGAGAGGGAAGTTGTTATAGCTGATCATAACAAGAAAGGGATAGAAATTGTTGGAGTTGATTCACAGCGAAAACAGCACAAGTTGCGTTTGAAAAAGTGGCCAACCTGGAAGATGCCAGTTCTAAAGAAAGACTGGACGAAGCTGGTCCTTGCGAACAATGCGGGTAAAGGAGACTGGGTTGAACTGTGGGGTTTTCGATCCAACGGCCAACTTCATTTGGCTGTGCACTTCAGGAAACATGCAGATACAGCAGAAGCTCAAAGGGATGCTGAAGAGGGACCGTCACAGCTTGGAGGTTGATGATTCGGTCTTATGTTTATTTTTGTCCGAAGAACTTCTCCACTTATTTGTTTATCAGGATGTTAGTTTTTTTGTAGTGTATAGTAGTTTCTGTCTTTTCCTTTTTAGGTTATGTTTACTATCCATAATACCAAGAATAACAACAATAAAAAGCGGGATATGTTCTTTTTGTTATCTTTTACTTGTTTATGTCATGAAATATTTGGCATATGATTTCTGTATATTGTTGTCCAGTTTGCAAAATTCTTGGAAACACAACTAACCGTAGTTCTCATTCATGGGGCGCTTTAATTTTTTTTGGCAAATTCATTTTTTATATGATTAAGGAGATGGAAGATGTGGGATGTTCTGATACAAAAATTTCTATGATTTAGTTAAAAAAGCAGAAGATTTTGAAGTCTAGTTAACATGAAAGATTAGAAGTATTGTATATATTAGCTTGAGTTAAGCGAGTAACTTGAGTTTGACTTATGCTATTGATATGCTCATATTTGCATTCTAATTTATTGTAGTTGTTCTGATCGTGCTTTTGATAGCATTGCTGCTATGTTTGAATTTTATGAAGTGAATGTTTATTGATGTAATCGTACAAAATCTCTTAGGTCAAATAGAAATAGGGAACAATCCCAAAAATCTCATTGAGTAGTTGAATTTATGCAAACTTTCTATGTTGCTTGTGCTATTTTTTGAGGAAAAAATGCAATTGTTTTTGTCATCAAATTTGTATAGTAGATCCAATGACCCTAGATTGGAATCAAGTCCAACCAACATATTGCAAAGATTGGTAGACTTATCAGTTCAACATACTCTAGAGATAGCAATGTAAAGGCTTGTCATATCCATTATTTGCAATAACATTTCAATTTCTTTACAATATCGCAGAATCATCGTGGCTGCTCCACAAATTTTGAAATTTAAAACACTCAAAAAAAATTAAAAAAAATAAAAGTATTACACATGGTATAATATCTAGTCAAGTAGTTTACATATATATTAGGTAATTAGCATAATTTTTAAATATCATTTAATATAATAAATAATATAAGCTTTGTTATAGCATTACATCCTTCAACATATTGTTTACAAAAGACATCGATATACAAATGCTCTAGAAATTAATCTTGTATAATGTTTTTAATGAATGTGTGCCATATATAGTTAAAAAAATTTATATTCATTCTGCATGAACTAATATGTGAATTTAATTATAGATGTTCCATTTTCTAATAAAATTGATACTTTTTGTTAAATTCAAATAAAAAATTATTATATATCAAATTTTTTATATATTATTCTTCCCCTTTGAAATTTTAAAATAAAACTCTCAAATAATTAAAAATGTAATGTTTAAAAACTATTACCTAAAAAAACAAATTTATTACATTTTAGATTGATAAAATTATATATTGTATATCATTTATAATATATTTAAATAAATATTTAATTATTAATAGAACGTCCACCCCATTAATTCTTGTGAATATTATTCTTGTGTATAATACTTTTAGTCGATATTTATCAAACAATAGTGGTCATCTGCTCTTCCTGAACCTCTGCAGCTTTCTGTATGTTGTTGCCAATTAACAAACTTCTCAGGAAAAATAAAATAAAATAAAATAACCCTATAGTTCTTATTCATCTGGAGCTTTATTTATTTATCTACCTTTTTCCGGCTTGGCATTCTGATATGTTTGATTTTGGGGAGAAAATGTGGGATGTTTTTATGCTAAAATTTAGTTCAAAATGAGGGAGGTTTTGAACTCCAGTCAATACAAAGGAAGAAAACTATTGTATTTACTAGTTATTAGCCCGTACGTTGCACCAGTTGATTGATAAGATTAAATTTAAATTTTATTTTATTTAATTTTAGTTATAGCATAGATATTAATATATATTTTATAAATATTACAAACACAACACTTAAGAGAATTAATAAGATTTTTTTTTTTGAATATAATGGAATTGATGATTAAACAAAACATAACAAAAATTTATATGAACTTGGTCTGTGTGTCATCGAATCAAACTCAATGCATAATCAATTTCCACACATAAACTATATTTAAATATTAAAATATTTTATAAATCAAATAAACTATTCATAAAATAGTAGAAGATAAAATAAAGAAAAATAACTTTGACTTTGACTTTGTTTGAAGAAATTAAAGAATTCAACATTGACAAATGAGCTAGTAAAAGATAAAATATTTTGAGGAGAAAATGTGGGATGTTTTTATGTCAAAATTTAGTTTAAAATGAGGGAGGTTTTGAACTCTAATTAATATGAAGGATGAGAACTATTGTATTTATTAGATTGCAATTGTGTGTTATATATTGTAATTTTTCTAATATTCAAATGGGGTTGAAACAGCTTCCTATTTGTTCTAGAAAAAAAAAAAAGTAGGAGGCGAGTTATCTAATATCTTTTCTTCCCAATTTAATACTTAAAAGAAGTTTTAAAGGAACAAAAATAGATTCATGAAGGTTTAACTGTTCAATTGCTAAAAATCTTATTCAGACAATTGAGTTGAAGAAGTTAAAATTTATAAGACGAAATTTATAGTATACTTGTTAATGAATCGAATTTAACGTGAAATCGATGTAAGCTCTTGAAATTTTTTTTTGATTAAAATGTCATATAGATCGAATTTAATAATAAATATTTGTAATCTTAAATAAATGGATTAAATGTGGATTGACTAATTTGAATGGTTAAGGATCTGATATTGAATTCTAATAAATTGTAATCTTACACGCACACACATATATATGTATAATATTATGAAAGACTTTAGAAAAATGCAGTAGAATGCAATATATCATGTTGGTGTAACATACGTAGATTTTGCCATCGACATTAAATTTTAACTTTAGAAGTATTAGACCAAAAAATAAGAAGGTTGCTATAAAGAAAAGAAGAAAAAAAGGTTACTATGAATAAATTAAAACTCGTACAAAAAGTAATTATAATTTTAAAACCAATTTTTAATCTTGTTATATTTAATTTCTTTTTTTAAAATGTTGATGTATTAATGAAGATCTTTCTTACTCTACCTTAATTAGTTTAGTTTGTTCATCACTAAAAATTGTTATATTTCATAAATATGCATAACTTTTTTATTTTTACTAAAAGGTATATACTCTAAAACAAATACAACATAGTTATTTCGTATTTTTTGCCTTTCTTTAATGAGAGAGAATCGGATTTATGTTTGAGGAGTGAGAAAGAAATATTGTAAAAATGGGTAAATTAGTTTGTTTACATGCAAATCTAAAGCAATTTGTTTTTAGGGTTAATTGGTTAAAAGGAAATATTTGGTGTAAAGTTTGTTACTCAAATCCACTAATATTTGTTGCCATTTTTAGTAAAAAGATAAATAAAAATATATTCAAAAAGATTAAAAATATTACAATAACTTCTTGAATATGAAAAATTAATATTATTAATAATAAAATAGTTATTTAAAAAATTTTAACTACTTGAATATGAAACTGGAATATATTACTTCTAAGTATAAATAAAAAACAATACATTCTTTAAGAAGTTCAGAATCAATATTTTAAAAAAGGAAATTAAATATAGAAGATTTAAAATTGATTAAAGACTATATATAATTATTATTAGTACATAAGTTTGTACAATTTAGGAAATAGAGTTGGAGTTGAAGTAGACAACATCCTCAATCCTCGTAGTCTCCATTTCCATCTAGGAATAGGGAAAGAAATTAAACCTTGTATATATGGAAACATTCAATCGAAACTCACATCACATCTTCTGTTTGTGTTTCATTTAGAACTCGCACACATACACCCAGAACCCATAATCACAACAACCGACTAATTGCATTATTAAAGTTTTCTTGGTAGAAATTAAAAATCACAAATAGAGGCCGAGAAGATCATTGCTCCAATGAAGTTTTTAAGGTTGTTCGCAGCGGACATTCCCATTGTTGATCAGCCTGTCCAAGAATCTGACCAAAAGGATCCTGAGGACGCTGCTGCTGTTTCAAGAATTAGTACTGGCCGTGAGAGGAAAAGCGCGTTGGCGGTGGAGAAAGAGGCCAAGGAAATGGGTGCATTAGTAGTCTATGATCACACTCCATTGCGATTCTATCGTCCACCAATCATTCCAAAAGTCGGTTCTTCAGATGAAGATCCCAAGAGCGCATTGTCCTCTCAAGAATCTGCGGGTGATCAAGTGGATGATGGTGAAAAGAGAGGAAAATCAAAGTCTGTGAAGAGAAAGGGAAAGAATATGATTAGTGATGAAGACAAAGGAAAATCAGTCAAGAAAAGGCGCAAGAATGCTGTCCATCGTGGTCAGATGCCAGAACCAATTCCGGATATCCCAGTAGTTTTGCAAGAAATTGTGACGGATGATGGGAGCAGGCCTGTTTTCTTGTGTACAAAAACCCTCAAAGAATCTGATGTGAAGGCGAATCAGAACCGGCTGTTCTTGACTGACAGGGAGAAACTGATGGAGTTCTTGACTGACGAGGAGAGGGAAATTGTAGCTGATAACAATAAAGCGATAGAAGTTGTTGGAGTTGATTCACAAGGAAAATTGTATAAGTTGCATTTGAAAAAGTGGCCAAGCTTGAAGATGTTAGTTCTGATCACAGACTGGATTAAGCTGGTTCTTGGGAACAATGTGAGTAAAGGAGACTTGGTTGATCTGTGGGGTTTTCGATCCAACGGCCGACTTCATTTGGCTGTGCGCTTCAGGAAATCTGCAGATACTGCAGAAGCTCAAAGGGATGCTGAGGAGGGACCATCACAGGTTGCAGGCTGATGATTTGGTCTTATGTTTATTTTTGTCAGAAGAACTTCTCCACTTATTTGATTATTGGGATGTTAGTTCTTTTGTAGTTTATAGTTTTTATCTTTTCTTTTTAGGTTATAGTAATTATAGGAAATTTTGTATTGAGTCATAGAGTCAGTTTACATCTTGTTTTTCTGCCTGTTTTACATATGTAGTTAAAGGAGACAGAAAATGTGGGATATATTCTTTGTGTTATCTTTTACTTGTTTTTGTCATGAAAAATTTGGCATATGATTTCTGTATATTGTTGTCCAGTTTGCAAAATTCTTGGATTTTTTTGGCCAATCTATTTTTTATATGATTAAGGAGATGGAAGATGTGGGATGTTTTGATACAAAAACTTCTAAGATTTAGTTAAAAAAGACAGAGATTTTGAAGTCTAGTTAATATGAAAGATTAGAAGTATTGTTTTTATTAGTATAAGTTAAACGAGTTCGATTTTTTGAACTTGAGTTTGACTTAAGCTATTAATATGCTCATATTTGCATTTTAATTTGTTGTAGTTGTTTTCATCGAACTTTTGATACTTTTACTAGTACGTCGGAATTTTATAAAGTGAGTTTCTCTTGATGAGGTCTTTAAAAATCTATGACGTTGGTTTCTTAATTAGGTCAAGTAGGAATAGGGAAACAGCACAAAAATCTCTTTCAATAATTGAATTTATGCAGACTCTATGTTGTTTGTGTTATTTTTTTGAAGAAAATGCAATTGTTTTTGTCATCAAATTAAATTTGTATGGTATTAGTGAGCAAGGATTGAAATGGAGGCTCTTATTTTAATTTTATTGCAATGTTGCTGAATAGTCATGATTATTCTATATATTTTGTAATTTAAAACACTCCAAAATTTTAAAAAATATATATATAAGAGTTTCACATGCGGCACAACATCTACTAAAGTAGTTTTTATATATTAGATAATCAGCATAATTTTTAAATATCGTTAATATAATATAATAGCTTATATAAGCTTTGTTGTGGCACTTTAATTTTTTTTTAAATTTTCCAAACGAATATTGAAGAAAAATTAATAGAATAAACTCACAAACATTAATTACTAATACCGCCTAGTCATTGGTTTTTTTTTATTTATACACACACACATCAGGAATCTGTTAAGACTCAAACTCATGATCTCCCACATTATGTGGGAGATCTATGCCGTTGGGCCACTAGTCACTTGGCTACCGCCTAGTCATTGTATAAAGATACTGTTACATCCTTTAGCATATTGTTGATGGAAGATATCAATATCGGTGTAAAAATGTTCTAGAAACTAATCCTAACTATTTCACCGGATTTCAAAGTTAAAATTTATATATATATATATATATGATTTAAGTATAAATGTCACATTTTTCTAATAAAATTAATACCTTTTGTTAAATTCAAATAAAAAAAATTTTGTATATTATTCTTCTCCTTTGAAAATTTAAAATAAAAATCTCAAATAATTACATTACTAAAAAAACGGCCATTTGCAATGAATTTTTCTGACTGAATTTACAACGAAAAATCCATCACAAAATTTTCCGTCACAAATTTTATAAAAAATTGGAAAACAATTAGCGACGGAAAAATCCGTCACAAAAGGCAAATTTGTGACGGAATTAAATCCGTTGCAGTAGCAAATTTTTTTAAAAGTTGCAACTTTTGTGACGGATAAAAATCCATTGCAAAATGCAAAGTTTGCAACGGAATACTATCCGCCGCAAAAGTTGCAAATTTGCGATTGATTTTTCCGTCTCAATTTTTTTAAAAAGTTGCAACTTTTGCGACGGATTTTTCCAACGCAAATAGGAAAAATTCAAAAAAATAAAATAAAATTTCAATCCAAATAACATGCCCTAATTCCCCCTTTTTTTTCCATCGCAAATAGGAAAAATTCAAAAAAAAAAATTTAATCCGAATAACATGCCCTAATTCCCCCATTTTCCCCACTCTTTCCTAACTCTCACTCTCACATGTCTATTTTCTTCTTCCTCTTCCTTTCCTTTTTTTTTTTATTATTTACACAGCTCGCCGGCCAACCGCTATTGCTAGTGCTGGATGCTAGATGGTGGCCGCTAGTCCGCCGGCGGCCATATCTCATTTTTGTTTTTTTTGAATTATTTGTATAATTAGTTTTAATTGAAAAAAAAATTAAAATGGTTGTTTGGATTGTTGTTTTAGGTTTGAAGGTATAGTACTTGTGTATTGTTTCCATTAATTGAGTTAATTTTCTTAATTATGCCAACATTTAATTATGTTTTAGTTATCTTCATTATTGGCTAGTTAATTATCTCCATTAATTAAAATTTGATTTATGTTTTAGTTATTTCTATTATGTATTAGGTAATTTTGTTTTAGTTATTATTAATATATTTTAGTGAATTGTTTCCATTAGTTAAAATTTGAATTATGTTTTAGTTGTTATTAATATGTTTTAGTTAATTGTCTCAATTAGTTAAAATTTGATTACGTTTTAGTTAAAACTTGATTTACATGTTAGTTATCTCAAATAATAATTGTATTCAATATTTAAGTTTTCATTTAGTTTGTGGAATTATGATGTATTAATAAATATGTGCGCTTGTAACATGTACCTAATGATGTAGGCTATCTTGACTTGGTGGAAATTTTTTGTAAGTGTCGATTTTTGTGGAGCATTTAGAGGTAAGTTTGGATAGCTTGTTTTAATTTTATATATTTTTATAATACAATACATTAGAAATGTTTAGAATTGGTGGAATTAGGAAGGAGGATAAGATGTTGGGAGAAGGGGGGGAGCCTTCTCATTTGTTGTTGATTGACTTTTAATTGCTTGCATGATGATGATAGATATGAGGGGGAGTATTTATGTGTCATTATGTGTTTACTAATATTGTTAATTTTTATCAATAAAAATGATGTTCTCATTATGTTTAGTCTTAATTTTTGGGCAATTTGGTAATCTTATTTTATAGAGGTGTTTGGACAAAATTCTTGCTATAAGAACCATGAAATTAATGCATAAATAAAAATCATATATGAATTTGAAAAATAATTTTGATATTTACATCCAAATCAAATTTCAAGGAAGGTTGAGATTACAAAATCTCACCCTCAAACTCACTACTTCAATAGCTATTAATCTCATCTTAATACAGGCCTCAGACAATTCATGAGCCGACCCATATCAAACAAGAGATTACCTTATATTAAAAGTCATAGTAAATGTTAATATCCCAAATTAAACAAACTCAAAATAAGTTTTTGACCTACTTCATTTGTTAGGTCATCCTTTAATTCTTTTGTCGATTACTCTTCGTTTTTTTCATTTGTCAAATGTATTCATCTCTAAATAATAATTTATAATAATAATATTAATAATCAATTTTATTATACTGTGATCAATTACTTTCTAACGAACATACATTAATGAAGTAAATAGTCAAATAGTTTTATCAAAATCAAAATGTTTATAATAAAATTGCTTTTGCATCGCTCAAATTGAGATCGTTTTTAATGAATTTACTCATTTACAGAATATGGATATTTATGCCAAGAAGAGTTGGATGTATAATAAGCTCTTGCCAAATCAAAAAGATTATACAAGAAAGTTTGTTGTTTGTGTGAAAAAATTTATTGACTATGCATCTGTCCAACCTCAATGTTTGGTGGATGGATGGAGGAATAAGGTGTCCTTGTTCAAAATGTAAGAATCTGAAAATTTTGATACCAGATGAAGCGCATGTACATTTATTAAAATATGAGTATCAGCTTAATTATTGGTATTGGACTGCACATGGGGAGACTGAACCTTTGGATTTCAATGTACATAAGGGAGCTCCTAGTAATGCTCATTTTTGTGGTGATGCCGCGAACAATAGGTGTGAAAATTTGGTTTATGATGCTATGGGAATTAGTAGCCATATTGAAATAAATCATGAGGAAGGCATTAATCCAAATAGAGAGGAACATCTAAACATAGATGCTCAAGCCTTTTATGACCTGTTGGTTGCTGTCCAACGACCATTGTGGTCAAGTTGTGAAACTCATTGTGAGTTGTCTATGACTTTACAAATGATGTGCTTAAAATTTGACTACAATATGTCTCAAGGTTGTTTGATCGAATGACAGAACTTATTAAATCCAAAAGTCCCACAGAAAATCATGTCCTGAATAACTTTTACCAAGCAAAGAAATTGGTTTCAAAATTGGGGTTAAGTTCAATCATGATCAACAACCACGCACTCTGTCAGTCTTACTTCGAGTCTCACATTTAATCAAGGAGTACAAGAAGTAAACGAAATGAAAAAGAGGGCTATCATGATCAACAACCACGCACTCTATCAGTCTTTAATCAAACTGGACACCCTGCTGGTAAGTGTTCTAGGAGATGGTTGAATGATGCTGAGTTGAAAGCTGCCTCATTGCAAGTTCTTATAAATTGTGACGAAGTCGCTCCTTTTCTCGAGTATGCTTACTTTCAATTCAATATAAATTCATTTTTAATTAATAAGTTGAAAGCTGTCTCATTGCAAGTTCTTATATATTTTAGGACGTATAAAGTATACATTCGACGTTGTTTTCCCTTCATCAGTGACCGTCAAGTGAAGCAATCTGTTGAGGATCATTTTGTAAATTGGTTCCAAGAACATGTAAGTATTAAAAACCTTTAAAAAAAATAATTCTCTGTGTTAACTAATAAAAATTATATTAATCGTTCAATTCTTTGCTATTATTTATAGGTGCACGATTCAAAAAATATGGTACAAAATCAATATTTGAAGAATATAGCATGGGGTCCTATGAGACAAGTCAAGACATGGCGTCAATTTTTTGTTAACGGATATGTATTTCATATAGATTCATTGGTAAAGAATAAAAAGACATGCAATTCTAGAGTATGCGTCAAAGGTGAAGGATTATCAGAATTTTATGAAAAACTGAAGAAAATAATCCTGCTAGAGTATCTACGTGTACCTAAAATAAAGTTTTCCTCTTTAACTGTCATTGGTTTTATACACTATCTAACCGTGGAATTAGAATAAATAAAGAGTATGATATCATTGAAATAAAAAAAAAATGAAAAATAACCAAAGTTTGATCCTTTCATCATTGCTCAACATGCATCCCAAGTGTATTATATTCCTTATCCTGGTGCTAAAAGAGATAAAGTCCATTGATAGTTTGTGATCAAAATAAGACCAAGAAGTAGGATGGATAAATGTCATACTATGGAGATAGCTTTACAAGAACCACCTACAACAGTCAGTTGTTGATACCGATCCAATTAGTGACTTACTTGATATTGAGGGACCTTATGAAGAAATATATCTAAAAAATAATCAAGTGATAGGTGATGATGAAGAGTTAGAGGATGAGGACAAGGACGAGGACGAGGATAAGATGGAGGAGAACGAGGATGAGGAGGACGAAGATGATTAGTTTTTTAATTTATTGTTATGTAATGTACATTTATCAAAAAATTCATTATTGATGTACTATATATATTATCAATTCCAAACACAGTTATATTTCCAAGAATAGTGGCTTTCATTTGTCGATCGGCAATGTTCATTCTACTCAATTATATTGATCAGTGCTACCCAATTTGATTTATCCATAGTCAAACATGTACATAATAATTTATAATAACTTGTTTGATGTTATTTATCTATAATAATTTACATAATTAATATTTGCTATAGATGTCGAGCAGTAGAAAAGGAAAAGGAAAGGCTGTTTCGTCTATTACTGCATCAGAGTCATATATCCCTGCACATACTTATCCAGATGTGGTGCCGGGTAGTTCTCCACTAGATGCATCATCTAATCCCTCATCTATGCCATCTACACCGGCATTTGCAAATATAGGGAATACGGATGCTACTCAAAGGATATTTATTCGGCCCCGAGGGAAAGAGTAATATTTTCTAATCCTTTTAATTACAGTAATTTATAATGTTATGTATACTACTAATTTATATTTTATCATTTTAACATATGTTGTAAAAATATCTTTGTGAAATAGGCTCTCTGAGGAGTTGGCATGTGCCCAAAAAATAAGTAATATTATTAAAAGGCACTTACGACATTCTTGGAGATCATGGAAAAAAATTCCATATGGATTTAGAACCATGTGGTTTGGGGAGTTTGAGGTAAGAATTATTTGATGTATCAAATTTTTTTTCTTAAGTCCATATCAAAATGAAAGAGTTCTCTAAATATTTTAAATTCTTTTATATGCCTCAGAAAAAATTTAGATGGTATGAACATGAGGGTCATTGATTCGCAAAATATTTGAGCACCATGGCTCGGAGATATTGAAAAATAAATTGCACCGAGCACATCAATCCCAAAAGAAACCCATTTGGATGGGAGATGAAGAGTGAGATGGATTGCTTCAAGAATGGGCTAATGATGGATTCAAAAAAATAACCACTCAGAATAAAGCAAATTGGGGATCAAATTGCAGTGGTGTTGGATGTCCACTTCATCAGGGTGGATGTATCTCACACCTATCTCACAAAGATAAATTGGTAATTTTTATAAAGGTATTAATACTTAATTTTAATTATAATTGATTCTTGATAAATGTGTTTGGATGTAGGAGAAAGAACTTGGACACCCACCTAGACTTGCAGAATCATTTATGCGTACACATTCTGCATTAAATGAAAGAGGTGAACGCATATGGGTCAATGAACGTGCCCAGAATACATATGTAAGTAGTATGTTTTATAAAAACTAGGAAAGTTTAAATATTATAAATTTTATGTTAGAAAGTTAAAATGTCATATATATGTCACTTGATAAAATAGAAAGTTTTAATTTTTATATAAGTTAATCATTCTATGTACTTCATGTATAGAATACGTTCAACAATCGACTAGAGGAGTTCTCTAGTCAAAGTTCAAGTGATGGTGTTGACAGTTCTTCAGTGCCCATGTCATCTCAACTTCAAGTGAAAGTTCTAAGTTATCAATTTGTATTTTATATTATTTTTTAATTGAATTATTTGATAGTTATTAATTTGTAGTTATATTTTTTATGCAGATGTGGAAAGATATAGTAGGTGGATCGAAGAAGGAGCGAATTTACGGACTTGGAAGTGAGGTTTCCTTTGTCTTAAGTCACTCGTCTGGAGGACCTCCAAATAATCCGCCCCATGAAAGTGAACAAATGAAGACATTAAAAGAAAAAATGGCATCAATGAGATCGAAATTGATGATGTGTCGAGAAGAAAATACGATGTTTAAACAAAAATTTGTGGATATGGAGATGATGATGTGACAGATGTTCATGCAGCAAAATATGCATAACCCATCATCATCATTTCAACCTAATATATCACAATTTTATCTGCCTACAAATCTTTCCTTCATGACACCGGGCGCTAATTTACCTCGGCCAGAGGTATCTCCTACACCATCCTTATCCAGACCTACTAATGAACACCTACGAAGAAACATAGATGAGGATGATAATTGATTTTGATTTATGCATTTTGGAATATATACTATGTTAAGATAATTTTACTTTGGTAGCTTATATTTTAATACTTTTATATTGTCAAATGCTTCAAATACTTTGTTTATTTAATGTTATATCTAGATTTTATGAAATATTTAATGTTTTATCATTTAATGGTTATAAATATCGTTAAATATGGTGATTTTGGATTTATGAATATATTATGTTTTGATTACAAGTTTTTAATATTTAAAAAATTCAGCCAAAAATAAATTAAAATATTTTGCAACAGAAAAATTCTTAAAAAAATGTTTTGCGACGGATTTTTCCGTCGCAAAAAAATACAAACATTGAAAAATTGTGACAGAATTTGCGACGGAAAATTTCCATCGCAAAGTCTGTTGCAAAATTGCAACTGAATTTTCCGTCGCAAAAAAATCCATCGCAATTATTTGCGACACAAGATTTTGCGACGGATTTTTTTTGTCACAAAATCCGTTGCAAATGACCATTTTTTTAGTAGTGTTAAAAATTATTCCCTCAAAATACAAATTTATTATATTTTAGACTAACATAATTATATATTTTTAATTATTGATAATAAATTTAAATAAAATTTAATTATAATAGAATGTCCACCCGATTTATTCTTGTGAATATTATTCTTGTGTATAATACTCTTAGTCGATATTTGTCAAAAAATAGTCGTCATCTGCTCTTCCTTAGCCTCTATAGCTTTCTATATGTATGTATATATATTGTAGCCAATTCAGGAAAAAAAATAATAAATAACCCTAATTTTTATTCATCTGGAGTTTTATTTATTTATATACCTTTCCAGATTGGCGTTCCGATATGTACATTTGAGGAGAAAATGTGGGATGTTTTGATGCCTAAATTTACTTTAAAATGATGGAGGTTTTGAACTTCAGTTAGTATTGAGAATGAGAACTATTGTAATTATCATATAATAACGATTTTGTGTTATATATGATAATTTTTCTAATATTCAAATGGGGTTTAAATATCTTTCTATTTGTTATACAAAAAAAAAAAAAAAAGTAGGTGGCAACTTATCTAATATCGTTTCTTCCCAATTTCATACTTCAAAGATGATTTAACCTGAAATGAATGAACAAAAATTAATTTACAAAGGTTCAACTATTGAATTGCTTCCTGATGGTATGTTTTAGGTTTGCTTAGAAAATAACAATTTTATTCAGACAATTGAATTGAATGAGTTAAAATTTATAAGAGGAAGTTCATAGTATACTTGTCAATGAATCGAATTTTAATGTAAAATCGATGTAAATCTTTAAAATTTTGCCTGATGTATGGTTAAGGATTTGAAAGTGAATTTTAATAAATTGTAATCATACACATGCATGTGTAATATTAAGAAAAACTTTAGATATAATGCAACATACCATGTAGGTCTAATGGGCCATCAACATCAAGTTTTAACCTTGAAGTATTAGACCAAAAAAGAAGAGGGTTACTATAAAGAAAAGAAGAAAAGAGAATGCCAAAGTCTCACAAGGCAATAATTTGTAATGGCAAATTATGTTATCTATCTCAATATATGTTTCATCCCACACTCCACTTCATATATACAATGCTAAATTGCATTAAAAAAAAAATTTATAAAAATATTAATCGTAGATCAAAAACACTTGGCGTATGTGTGTGTGTGTGTGTGAAACACCTATCCAAATATGTAACACTTATGTATAAAATGCTAAGTTGCATTAAATTTTTTTTTTTTAATAACAAATAAGAAGTTTTGACCTCATTCGAATATTAAAAGAATTATCATATATAACACAAAATGGCAATCTAATAAATACAATAGGCATCATCCTTCATATTAACTGCCCCCCGGTTCATCAGCCTAATTTTTTGTTTTACACCCCGTAACTCTTCCTCAGCCAAGCTTGGGTAGAATAGACGAGCAAGTACAAGTATTAGTAACATAACAAAAATGCCTTCCTCATCATTAATATGTTTGCTCGCAGCAATTATGAACTCTCGAGAGAATTGATGACTACATCAAAGATGCAATGCTAATACATTTGAGAATTCTTAATTGGCTAGCTGTAAATAGCCCCAGGGCTATGGAGCAAAAAATTATCCAAGACCTACACCACGGTATTGATCATTTTCAAATCTCGCAGAACAGAATGGAATACGATAAGATCGAAACAAAGACAGGGAACAAGTTCCCTTTCAGAACCTCCCTCGTCTTCTACCAATTTGTACAAATTTTTGGCATCATGATATCCCATATTTTCTCCTCAAATCATACAAAACACAACATCAAGCTGGATAAGAGTAAATAAATAAATCGAAGTCCCAGATGAACAAGAACTAGGATTAGTTTTTTTCCTGAGAAGTTTGCAAACTGGCAACAATATACAGAGAGTTGCAGAGGCTCAGGAAGAGCAGACAACCACTATTGTTTGACAAATATCGACAAAGAGTATACACAAGAATAATATTCACAAAAATACCACAGCCTTCGGCCATAACCAATGATAACAACTAGCTCCTTAACATATGGGCAACAATACATGACTGATCTACGCAGGCGAAACACATATGGCCCCCTAAAGCGTGCTGGAAAATAATAGGGGGGCACAAAGAGAAGAACCAAAAGGAGAGATAAGACCCTGTACACCTACCTCTATAATCTGTCTCTTATCTTCCTGAAGTCGTAGGGCAATGCTAATATACAATATACTCAAAATTAGATCCACCCGGCATTTCTTCACAATTTGTAGAGAACTCTTTAATTATCGTCAATGCCCTTATGACCATGAGCTCCTGTCTCTGAATGAAACGTGCATCACAGTTAAAGAGGGTCATTCATGGCAAGGAAACAGAATCATGTAGAACAAGATAAAAGCTGAACGAGAAGCACACGAAATAGGAGAACAGCAATTATACTAAACTGTCTTTTATTGTTTGGGCTGTTTTCAGATACCCCGTGTTTCCAGAATGACTAAAAACTGCAGGAGATTTCCTTTTTGATGGGTCATGTTTTAAATATGCATTAATCGAAGCATGTAAAAGAAAGAATTAATAAAACTGATGTTCTTGAGTGACCAGTAATATAACATACATGGATATAATCAAGATATGACAAACCTGTACACTGCTATCTCTACAGTATGTTGAACTGATATGTCCTCCAATCTTCGTTGCAACAATATGTTGGCTGGACTTCATCCCAATCTAGGGTCACCGGATCTACCATACAGATTGCCATTCCCTGCTTGGAGAAGCTGTGCCTGCTGCTGAGAATGCAGTGGCAACAGCGGCTGCTGATGCTGCTGAGATTGGGGTACTGGTGAGTGAGGCTGTTGTACTTGTGATTGCTGCTGCTGCTGTTGCCATTGTGCATTAACATCCTGCCTAGGAGGTACGCTCGCTGATGGTCTCTGGCCTAGCCCTTGGCCCACCTGAGGTAAAGACTCACTCAAGTTAGAGGACATGGATACCAAGGGACTCAAATTTGTTGTTGAACTTAATGCATTTGAATTCATCAATGGTTCTGGAGCATGCAACTGACGAGAACTGGGTGGTGAAACAACTTGAACTCCATTTGTTGCATTGTTACAGGCCTGAGGCAACATTGTCATTGTATCCATCTCAGCTGAGCTGTTTGTTGGATGCTGATCACTATCACAATCTTTACCTTGTGGTTTAGTTGATGAGTCAGAATTAATCTGGCGATTTGGTTGAAGTACTCTTTGAAGAGCCGGTTGATTTTGATTCACTAACTTCTGGTGAGAGGGAGCCTGCTGGTTGTTTAACCCAGTAATGGCCAAAGATGAAGCAGACTGATGGCCAGCAGACAAAATAGGAGCAACCAGCGGAACATGACCTTGAGAGCTATTATTAGACTGAGAAGTCATTTGAAGATGTTTGGATGATGGGGGTGGTTGGCCAGAATGCATCTTTTGCTGAGGCAGGGACTGATTAGTGGATTGCGAAGCCACATATTGCCTCGTTGGTTGCATAGTATTTAGTGCTGTACCAGTATATAAGCCCTGACTTTGCATTAAGGGAGTGGCTGGTTCTCCTTTTTCCAAAGCCTGATTCCCTGAATTTGCTGAAACCCCATTTAATAGGGAGGCATCAGTCGGGATGGTCTGATGCATCATCATATTCCCTCTACCAACTCCCTTCGCAACCCTAGCCTGTTGTTGAGCTTGTAACTGTTGTCGCTGCTGAGGATGTTGCCTATTTGCTTGCGAAAACTGATGTTGAGGCCTTTGCCGTTGCTTGCCTGTCTGATTGGTTAACCCACTCACACCAGCTTGTGCAGTTCGTACAACTCCCTGAGTTGGTGTTTGATGTTTCTGCTGATGCTGAGGCATTGAATTCATTGAAGGAGCTGATGCCAATGGAGAAAGTGATGCTGGCGAAGAACTTGTATGGGGTTGAATTTGAGAAGTATTCATAGGAGATGATATAGGAAGTTGAGGCTGTGACTGTACATGCGGCATCAAAGAATTAGATGCAGCAAACTGTTGCTGCTGCTGCTGCTGTTGCTGTTGCTGCTGCGGAAAACGATGTTGCAGCTGCCTCTCTTTAGCCAAGCGAATTGCATAGGCTTGCTGCTGGGGACTGGGGGCATGATTTGCCGGTCCTTGAAAATGTGGGTGATGAGGGCTAAGAACTGGAGGCTGTTGTGGAGACATTGGATGAGATGGCTGATGATGGAGGGGGTATGATGACACTGATGGGGAAGCAGTCTGGTTGGGAAAAGGGGAATTTAATCCACCAAAAGGAGACACTCCTTGGCTGTTTCCAGGCATCTGAAGGTCAGGCACCGTCATTTGCCTCTGCGAATCCTGACTGAGACCAGGCTACAATACAAGAAAATTGTATGTCATTAGAGCTAGACTCAAATGCAAAAATGAAATTTAGGAACGCACTCTAAATAAATTAGCTCAGAACCCAAAAGGCAAAATATGCCATTCAAGAACAGACAAGATATCAATCTGGAAAATAAGTTTCATATTCCTCTCTCCCCCTCCCTCACACAGCTTACAATACTAAACCGCCAGAGTGGCAAATGAAACTCAGAGTTCTGTCCTATCTTGGCAACATATTTTGGAATTAATGAAATATCAACACCAAAATGCCCCAATGAAGGCCACCTTGAGGCAAGTTAAAACTGAGGCCTTCAAGAAACAGAAAAGTACAAAGCTTATAACAGCCCCACCCCCCACCCCCACCCGTGGGAAGAACACTTAACTTCTACTTGTCTCATTAAGGATGCAAACACAAATTGTGAAAGTGATTTATATATCAGATTCCTGTCCCAGTTACACATTCTAAAAGTCAGTGAGACTCAATAGCCAATTACCAGAAGCGAGATTACAAAGGAATAAATAGAATCCTATATTGCTTACCCGCATGATGTGCAAAGCCTCACGAGGTCTCAACATTGAGCTTCCCTGACCAGCACCTACTCCAGCATGTGCTGATGACATACCGGGGGAAACCATACTGCCAGAATTTACCATAGATGATGAAGGAATTCCTTGGAATCCAGGTCTGGCCATTGGCAAGCCTCTATTAACGGCACTCATCATACCCATGCCGCTGCCACCAGGAAGCATTCGAACACCGCGATCAGCTCCTGAAAGAGCTCCAGGAGAAGAGATATTCTGCTGTGGTATATTTCTACCAGGCATCAATTGATTGTAAGGCTGCATCCTCTGCTGTTCATCAGCTGATAATGATCCAGATCTGGGGACCACATATCTACCATCCCTACGGGAAGGCAAGTAAAAGAGAAATGTCTGCTATCAGAAAACAACAGAATCAACGGCAAAGTTTGAGTCACTGACAAACTCAGTACCTGGTGGATGAACTGAGAGGACCAGATGAGGATGAAAAATTGTTGCCAACCATCATATTTGGGGACCCTTGCAATGCAGAACTGGTGCCAGATGCAGGAAGCATTGAAGGCACAGTACCCTGATTCGGAATAGCCAATCCACTAGAAAGTGGCCCTTGATACCCAAGAGAAAGTATATCTTGGCCAGAAATGTTGGCATCACACATATCCAGAGGCCTTTAAGAAGCAAGCATAGTGGAGTTTCAAGAATGCAAAAAGGGGAAAAAAGAAAGTCATAAGTCAATTAAGCACATAAAGTTTGATTTCAACAAATAATCGGTATAACCATAAAATATCCAATGTCAAAAGGCACATGACCAAATCATTGTGTATCTTACGTTAAAATGGACTCTCCATTCAGGTTATTTGGACAAACTTGGGAAAGGGCAATTGTATGAGAGCTGTGAGGTTGCTGGAGTTGTTTTGGATCCTGGTTATCATTCTTAAGAGAAATCATGTTAATAAAATAAAATCATAATAAAGAAATTAAACAAAACACAGATCAAATGAATGGGTTCAGATCCATTAGTTCACAAATTAAGACAAATGATTGAATTATGAGTTATGATGAGTGTCTTAGGAAGCGATATACCTAAAACAGTGTCATGAAGAAATCAGAAATGGATTTAAGCATTTAACCAAGAAAGTGTCCCATGATAATGCATAATAGAAAGAAACCAACATTAGACAATTACGAGGTAAGCACATTAGGTTAGAACTGAGCTGAGGGACATAAATAAAAAGTTCCAATTGTAGAACCAAAATCAATTTACACCCCTTGTCTACCCTACCATAATCTTAATAATTGATTCACACCTCATGCATAATGTGTAACCCAAATCACATGTGAAATCCGGGTAGAGAGCCATCCAGACAAAGAAACGTGCAAAATATGCGCTTTGATATGTGAAACTTGAACCAATTAAACCATAATTGTGAAAACTGTCACACTCCCACTTAGAACACCTAAACCCAATCGCAATCCCACCTCCCACAGAATACAGCCTTCAGACAAAAGAATACATAAAATTTCTATTTCAATATATGCGATACCTAACCAGCTCAAAGACCCAAAAAGTCACTCAACCATTACTAATGAGCCGAACAAGCAATGGGAGGAGAAAGAAAGATATAACTAGGAGACCAAGCATGTCCGCAAAGCAGTATTCTGAAAATAACATGTGCAGACTACAAACAATTTGAGAAAGCAAAAGGCTCAGATTTGAAGTAGATTAGGTCGTCCAACTTCAACACAAGAATCTCAATTTTTAGTATCAACAAAGCTTACAAATAAAAACAAGTGTAAGCATACAACAACCATAAATGCTTGAACTATATGCAGACATGGTTATTTGTGACAATTGCACATCTAATTCAATGTAGATGTACCTGAGTCTTACGGCAATGTTGTTTCTGTCCAATCATTATTATCTTCTCAAAGTGAGATTTGAGGGTATCTTCTTCCATTGGCCCCTGTAAATGTTGAAACAACTGTCGGGCACTTCCCTGTATCACATGCAAAAGCAATACCCATAGAAAGGATTATCATATTGATGATAAAGATACAGGACGTTTTCTAAAGGCCAATAGCATATTTCAAACAAATCATTTTAGGCAAACTAGAAGGTAAAGACAAAAGTAGATTACCCAAGCAAACAAGAAACTCAGGAAATGGGATTTTACCTTGGGAATACCAGGTAAGGTAGAAGGATAGGGTTGTGAAGACCCTGAATCTTCAGCACTATCCGCCCCGTCACCACATGTTCTATCCATCAAAAAGTTGTGCCGGTCCTTGCATTCTTTAGCTTTGCGGAATATGCACTGATTACATACAACAAAATTGTATGAACAAATAGATGCAATTTCAAAAGTCTTATAACTCCTATGAGAAAGATATGCATGAAAAATATTAAATAATCCTACCTTGAAATGCAAAGTACTGTTAATAGCATCACTTACAAGCTCCCAGTTGGGCCCGAGGTCATGTACCAGGACAACAAGTGCCTAGAACAGTTAAACAACAATTTGTTTGTATAATGATACCTCTAGCAAGTAGGAGGAAACAACCATATGTCATATTTCAGAAGGCAAATTTTTTGTATGCTAATATATGCATATTACACAGTACAAATAAATCAACCTGATCCTCAAAGATTGACCATGGACTGCCTGAACCCGGCTGCCCAGGTGGCATCTGTAAGAAATCAAAATTCTTAACTTCAGAATTTGTGGCACATCATAAAGTATCAACAAGTGAAAAGTCGAAAAGGGCAAAAGGCAATGGCATGTATAAATACCTTAAGTCCTTTAGCTTTCCTACCACGATCCCGACCACCAAACATTTTGATAAATTTAGTTGGACTGGACATGTTACTCATTTGGGAGGCTGCTGGGGAAGGAAGAGACCCACCACTAGGTGGGATATTGTCATAAGAGTTATCAAGTGATTGCCGCATAATCTTTGGCTTCTTTGTTATGGGTTGACCCAATAAACCTTCAAAAGAGATATGTAAATACATAAGATGCTATAAAGTATCTATTCAACCTTGAACACCACCACTGGCTTGAAAGAGAACTAGCTTTACCGTTGTTTCCATTAGACTCAAATTGATGACTCTCTGACCTCTTTTTCAAATGATCCCTCTGAAGCTGTAAAATAGAGCATACAACACTTACCACAGATATGCAAACATAAAATTCACAACTAAATCTCAGAACCCAACAAAGTAAACCCTCGCTGGCCAAATGACATCATAAAAATAATACTAGAGTTTTTCATTTTCCTTCCCAGGCATTTGTTGATTATACAGATGTATAATACATTGTCATGGAAAAAACGATAATAAACCCCCTAAGACTGCAGAGCAGTAAGATGACACTCCAATGTGTTTTGACATATTATAACAAATCAAATTTTCTAAATGTTTTAATCACAGTTATCATCTCTTGCCCAAAGTTTCAATTCCTGATAGTTAAATTCTTCAAAAGGCACTGGATGTGTGTTTTAAATGTTTTGCGATGATTTGAGTACGGTTTGCGAAAGAAACAGACTCCAAACAATCCATCATGATGAGCTTGTGTGCATCATCACCCCATTCTTAATGCTCTATGCCAAAAATTAAGCTATATTCAATGGAATAAAATGCTTCACCTGCTCATTATGAAAACTCGAATCAAGCTGCCATCTCTGCTCATATGCAGCATTCTGCCAAGAAAGTACCAAGAAAAAGTCAATAATTTGAAAACTTGATTACAGTGAACATAATTGATAGTGTTTGCTATAGTATACCAGATGCTTTGCTTTCTTCTTCTTCTTAGGTTTTGTTGATACTTCTGTAGAATCAAATTGTAATTGCTTTTCAAAATCCCCAGCCGACTCAAACTCCAAACTGTTCGAAACATGCAATGCACAATGTAGAGTACTCTGATCATCCTGCAATGAATTGGTATCACCACTTGAAGCATCCATTTTATTTGGAGCAGGAATGCATCCAGATGCTCCAGCACTAAAAGGGCTGACAACTCTCCTGGAAGCAGTTCGCACACGTTTTGTTGGGATTGACACATTAAGATTGCTGCCAGGCCGTTTTGCCAGTAAAGCAGTTTGATGAGTCAATACTTTATTTTCAGCACACTGCATAGGCATCAAATTACAGCCTATTTCATATGGCCTCACACCATATGCATGAGTCAAGTGTTTCCGCTTCTTTTGGCCATATCTTGAAGATTTGCTACCTTCAAAGGCCACTGGCAAGCTATATGTGCTTGTTTCCCCCTCATCGTCATCATATGCATTATCTTGAGATTCAAAGTCTGCAGTAGAAATCAATCTCATCAAAACAAATAACAAATCAGAAAGGCAGAAACAAATAGAACTAGTGTTGGATTTACCTGCTGCAGCATCAAAAGCAGATGTCTCCACTTCTTCAAGCTCGGTGCTTCCTATTCTCTGAGGAAAATTTTGAATATTATAATAGAATGATAGTAGGAAGGTAAGACACCAAAAGGTTAAAAGAAACAAGAATAACAGAGATTATAGAAGCAATACACTGATCACTGATCGATTATAGACTGAGTAGGAACTTCTAGTCCACATTCTTTTTCTATTATCTTGAATTCTAGGTTTATAAGAACAATCTACATCTTAATCGTTTTAAATTTGAAAGGTTGGTGGAAAAACAATTTTTACAACGAACACAAGTTCCACCAGACAAGTAGAGCCAGAGTTATGCAATCTTAAACAAGGAGCACCACAAGCACTCGCACACTGTTCCATAGAATGTCACAATGTCCCAGTTCAACGGGCATGGAATTCAAAATACCTATTCCACTCCTATATGTCCATAAAAAACTAAAAACCTTGTAAGTCATGGCTAAACTAAAGATACAGATTGCATCCATAATACTTATATTTTTCTTCAATGAAAAGCAGAGACCTTTTCAGCTCAGAGGACAGAAGCAGATGATGTAATTTTCTTCCTACACAAATTCTTCTAGATTTGATAAGTCCATTTTCAGAAACATCAGAAATGTTTAGCATTTTTGTCTGACGCATTCTATCTGCTGTTCCTTTCAAAAGGACAAATTCCACACAAGCGAAAAACTCAAGGTTCAGACCAGAATTGTGGCGCATATGAGCAAGCAGGTCTACAGAAGTAAGAAAGTAAGGCTGGGGTTGGATGGGATGTAACTTCCAAACAAAAATTATTCTATACAAGAAATAGAGAAAAGTTCATAAAACTGAGAAAATGTTTCAGGCATGTCTTTGGATGAGTTGTTTGATATGAGTGTGAATATAATAATGACTATTGATGCAACATGTCCATTCTGATTTCTGTGAAAATGTTTTGGAGATTTGCCAAATGTGTTTAGATTGGTTGTTATCTTATGAAAAAAAAATATCTAAGAATGAGATAGTAGGGCTGAACAATTTCCCATTTTATGATCTGATTATGGTGAGTGACAGAGAGGTGGAGAATAAGTTTCTAGGGAGTCTCCCAAGGATGCCACCAGACACATTTCTCTTAAACAAACTTTTCACAAAACAGAGGCCCATTCAATTGCATCCTAACATGCCATTTTTCTTTTCTTCTATTTTTCCTCCCTGCCCTTCCTCCCTCTCCCTCCATTTATAGCTGCAGAGAAACTATATTCTGTTACAGTAGACAGTAATGTGATATCAACCTTGCCACTTGACATTAATCCTCAGGACCTTAGCAGGAATAAGTAAAGAAATAAAAAGATATATACACATTGACATTACAGATCTCTTCACATATCATAGGCACCCATCATACCATTGCAATGAGTTTCTTATCACTTAATGGGCAATTTCGTAAGCTGTCCATGTTCGGTAACCCTGCCCATCTAGATGCCCCAATAAGAATTTTTTTTTTTTCCTTATTTAAGAATGAGTTCAATAGACAACTTACTAAAAG
>JACGDI010005835.1:94877-122907 GCA_014898725.1 Jacaranda copaia
TGGGGTGAAGGAGAGATAGAGGGAGCCAGAGGATTGAAATGAAACAAATATATCAAAATATCCAGTGATAATCCATACTTGCATCAAACTATCCTGCCATGTCAGGTCCATTATTCCCGATTCAGATATTCTATCTGGAGTCAATGGCACCTCCGCTTGGTGAGAAATATTGACTTTACTACATTTCAGAAATCTGACCGCATATGCTCTAACAGAAAGTGCTCCATTCTTTTGGCATTGCTGCTCCAGTTCTTTGCTCATCTCCTGCAAAAACCACCAAATTGGCTAACATCATGCATTGTATTTGTTTGGTCTTTGTTAAAGCTGTATGTGCCTAGATGACAGGGTTGGGCATCATCCCCAACCAGTTTACTGATGCCTGACAAAATACAAGGAGAGGACAGAAGGCTGGCCTCCTATTAAATAAATGAATTAAACACAAGAGAAGTTTAAAAAAAAAAGGAGGAGTAATACAACTAATAACACCATATTATCACCCATATTATACAAACATCAATCTTCAACCGTCTTTCAGCTCACCAAAGAGAGACAAAGATCAATAGTGGCTTTAATTGACTTGTCCAAAATCAACCAGGCACAAATTGACTTGTCCAAATTCTCAACAAGAAAAGTTGAAACAAAGTTAACTCATCAATCAATTCACAGGCTCAGGAGTTCCAAATTCAAAATATCATACTAAAAATACAATACAGAATTGGTGCTTTAGAAAATACATTCATAGAACACCGGTTTTCTACAAAAATGTGTGTTGCACACGTATAGCAAAAAATGGCTAAGCAGATACTGCAATAAAATGACCAGAAAACCATAAAACTGAGGGTAGAAAACTATTATGAAACATCCCAGTCGTTTTGGGGGCTGTAGAAATACAACATGCATTGCCAAACAAAAATATCAATGAAAAATAAGAACAGCTTAAACTTGAAAATTAGAGATAGGTCCATTGGATTTTATTTACCTGAATTTGCACCTCTACAGAGTGCCAGAACTCCATGACAGCTTTTGCCAGGGTATGCGCAATTGTCTTTGCATGCATGCTAGAACTTTTCTCTTGTTTCCTCAACCGACAACTAACAGCAACTCGATAAGACATCTGAGCTGCAGCAGCTATTTTCCAAATACGCTCCTATATGAGAAATGCAGAAGAGGAAAACTCTCAAGGATGGAAATAATAAGTTGTCCAGAATAGGAGTATTCCTGATAAATATGTAATACAAAAGAACACCAAAAGATCATGTAAGAAACTGCATTGGAAACAAAAGGCTTGAAGAATTTATGAAGTTACACCTGCGCAAAATCATTTGCCAACCATGCCATTTCTTCAAGAACATAATCCCAATGAGATTTCCGGCGAATATCCACTGGAGAAGTCACGACAGACAACTCCGCAATCCTCTTTCGCTTTGCCTATTCACTAATCATATTAGATCTTTTCGAGCTACTGATTACAAAAAAATATTCTGATGACACAAATTAAACACAAATGCATTAAGTATAACCTCTATGATCTTTGCTTCTTTCAAGATTGAATCTTCATCAATTTTGCTAGCCAATTTTGAGTCAGACCCAGAAGAAGTTTGTGTCTCAACGGAAACATTACAAACCCTAGTCAATAATCCAGCCTTAGGGAGATCTGAATTTGAGACATCAATAGAATAGCGATGCCTAGCATCAGAAGATGTTTCATTCTGTAGTCCAGGATTGTCAACCATCAAATCGGTAGGTTTTCTCCCAGATTCTAATCGAGTAGGGCCACAAGCTTCTGTTCCCTCAATGATTATTTGATCTTTCACCTCTTTTTCCAAAGCAGATTCACTTTGGTTTAATTCTTCCTCAGGTTGGACTGAAGAACCATTCTCTTGTTGGCTTTGACGTGCAGAAGCACTTTCCTGGTTGACAAGAGTAGAACTATCAATTCCCTCAGTATCTTTCTTTTCTGTTACAAACGTATCACTTTCTATAACTGGGCCCCCACATTGTAAAGTTTGATTTTTAAGGTTCTCATCAGAGTCAACATTTCTCGCTCTAGTACACATTTCACTATCATTATTTCCATCAATACTCAGGCTGGTCTGTGTGCAAGATGACTCAGAATCCAAAACTTTTATGCCATGAGAAGCACTGATATTATGTGCTTCATTTGTCATCTCAGCCCCCATTTTTCTGCTGAAACCATTATTCTGACAGGAACTGGATTGATTCTCAACTTTTGTGGCAGTCACACTTGGCTGACACTCAATAACAGCAGAAGCTCTTTCTTCCACTGCCTGGTTTGTTTCAGGCCCATTAGAATCCATTTGATTAGGAGTTTTTCCAGCGTCTGAGAGTGATTGTTGGTTAAGTTCCTCATCTAGAGGGTTTTTGGAAGCAATAGCATCTGATGCAGCATCTATTGAAACACCTTCAGTCAGGTCCTTGGTTGATTCAACAGACTTTAAACCACCCAACTCAATATCATTCTGAGCATCTGTTAATGCAGCCTTATGAGCAGTGCCATCTGTTGCACTTGTCGGCTTTGCATTCCAATTTGATGATATATTTCGATTTTCTGCATCCGATACCAATCCTTCTACATCCTTGAGGCCCTGGTGAGAAGGTAAAGAGCCATGACAGCTACGAGTCGCATTTACTTCAGTTGAACTTGACCTAGTTCCATCACGATTGGGGCGGGACCTGTTCCGTCTCTTATATGCTTTTCTAGGGAGATCAAAAGCAGCTGAATCCCCATGTGCCTGAGTTTTATGACTCCCATCCATCTGGAATGACTGTTCAGGTGGCACAACATTACTCCTGTTGGGATGCAACAAACTCCGACCACCTTGAGAAATTTCATGTTCAGCATCAAACAACATGAGATTATCAGCACTGTTGGGTTCACAAGGAGTTGCCCCAGGTCTACCGCTACTTTCCACAGAATCTCCATGAGGTGAAGCAGTAAATGCAAAACTACCCTTTGCTTCACTACAATCCAAAACAAAAAATTAATTGAATACAAAAACTGAATTTAAAGCCAATCAAATAATTAAAATAAAAGGCAAACTCACAAAAAATACCTGGTCACAAACTGATCATGATGTTGATCAGTAATTGACATTGACTGGACGCTAATTGAAGCACCATTCCCAGGCTCAAACTCTAATGGGTCTCCACCCTGAAAACAAAAAGGAATCAAGCACTCCAAAATGCTCTATGTATGTTCAGAAAAGCAATCAAGTAAAGCTACATACTTTCTCAAGGAATTCCAATTCCCTTTTCGTTTTGTTGCGAACACCATATTGTTGCCTGTTATCACAAGGAAGCATTCAGGGCCATGACAAAAATATAAAACTTGATAACAAGAACATCCAGTTGACCCAATAGAAAACTCAAGCATCATTACCTGAGCTCTGCTTGAACCTTCTCAATCGCTGCTTTCCGCGGGGAAGTTTTGTTAGCAATACCAACTCCACCCTCAACAACTCCTCCCATAGAATCAACTTCGGCATTGACTATGAGAACAGATGTTGAACTACATCCATGCATTCCCTACTTCAGTAGCTACATATGATCTCCTCCATTACCTCAAGAAGTAAAATCCTGCAGAACAAACAGCACAAAAACTTATTACAAGCATAGGACAAGAATACGTAGAGGAGAAATAACTTGAGTGCATAATCCACATGGATAAGGCAATGTCAGAAAGTGAAATCCTCTTTTTTCTTCTCTTTTGTTGGGGGGAGGGAGTTTATAAAGTTGAAGCTGTTGCGAATATCAGAGAAAATGAGGTGTGCAGCTCCTACATATGCTATCAACATCGCATAGATTAATTGCAGAAGTCTAGGAACCTTGAACATGATAAGAAACACATATGAAACAAAATTTTGAATAACCATTGTATTTAAAATCCCCATGCATCTTTTCACCTTTTTTCCCCATAATTGTCTGGTTGCTACAACCAGGTTCATCAAGAATGGGCTTGATGACCTTTATTCTGGTTTTGCAACTTTTCCATCAAAAAGCCACTTCACAAAAATGATGGGGAATGTGTAGAACATCAATCATCAACAACAATATATCAGAAAGGGCCATGAAATGGAAATATAGAGTTTGGCCAAGAAGGGACTAAATAACAGCCAAAATAAAAAATCAGGAAGCCAAAAATCATAAAAGGGTCAAAATTCATGGTGTCCAACAAATTAAAAATGAAGGTTTGCTGATCATGTTAACTGTAGTCGCAATGATACCTGAGATTCAAAAACCTTCATGGTGTGCAACTATATGCACTAATACTCCCACTCATAGCAATAAATAAAGATAGAACTTGATGGTAAACCATTGAATTCCATAAGAAGTATATAACGTAACCATAAAGACAGGATTTGGCATTAAATTATAAAATTTAAATAATGTATATAACCTAAATATTTTACAGGGCTTATTAGCATATAAAAACAGTGCAGTCATCCTGACACAGCATTGTGATGCATACCCGCTTATTTTGGTAGCTTACTGCACACAAATGCGTAGTTACAGAAAAGAGATCGAACAAAGGACAGCTAATTAACAAGATTAATAGTTCTCAACACAGCACAAGCAAAAGCATTCATCAAAGCCCCGAGCATTAAGAACGACATCAGGTTGATAAACGTGCTGGCATGTACACCAATAAAATGGCATAAAAAATTAGATATCAAGTCCACAAAATTACGGATTGACCAGCAAGGATGTCAGAAAAAAGAACAAAAAGAAGATCCTATACCATGTTGCACAAGCACAAATACAGACACTGGGACATGAACTCAACAGTGTAGGAACAAAAGATACAGTGATTTTGGAAAAAAGTATGTATATGATTTTGATTTTTGACTCCTTATAGTAATCATGCCAGTCTTGCTGTATTAGTAACACCAAATACTTGGCCCAATTCATAATATACATGGCCCATCCATTTAATCACCCACTAGTGGACTCAAAGGTAAATAACTGAAAATTAAACAATAAAAAATATATTTGAACATATAAACAATTTTCTTTCTAGAGAATGCCAAACTTTCTATATATTCTGAAGTTTGGAAAAACTAAGTATATGGTTTTGATTTTTGACTTTTTATAATGATCACAGGGGTCTTGGTTTGCATAGGTAAATCCGAATAATTGGCCCAATTCACAACCTAGATAGCCCATCCATTTACTACCCACTTGCATACAAAGGTAAAGAACTGAAAAGGAAACAGCGAAAGATAAATTGAAACATAATAGCCAATTTTCTTTCTAGAGAATGCCAAACTTTCTACGTACTCTGAGTCTCCAGGGTGGCATGGCATGCTTTGCCATTCTCATTTTCAAACAAATCTGAACACCCCTTTTTTTGCCCAAAGGACAGAATAATACAACTCAAGCACTTTGATTATTAGAGAGAGCGGGGGGGAGGAGGAGGAGAGTGGTGAAGATGATATTAGGGCTCAAGAAGCAAAGAAGAAAATTTAACAGCATTCACAATTCAACACTGGTGGCTTACTCATTGAATTTTTCAAAAAAAAAAATTCATTGGCATGCAACCATCCCCTGAGAGGGGCCACCTTATTCAAGTTATTCATTTATTTATTTAGAATATCAGATAATTTCATATGAATGCCAGACTTGTATCCTGGCAGTGTGCGCACGAATCTACATAGTAGCTGCAACAGATACCACAGAGCACCAAAATCCATGTATTCATGCTTTATAGATCTGATAACGTCAAATCAAACAATCTCATGTAATTATAGCACATGATCCATGATAGTTGATACTCTACAACATCCATATCATGAGCACATTCACCATACAAAGACAGATGCAAGCAGCATATTCACGTATGTTCAGTATTTCCTCATATTCAAAAGGTGGGTGGAAAAGAGCGAGTATGTTTTTCTCCATGTGCCAAAAGATTGTGAAACAGTTCCAGAACATCTCTAAAACGGAGCAGAAATATAAAAGGGAAGTTGCAACCATTGCATGCACACATATTGCACTGATTTAAGGAAAATAATCTCGTGATATCCATCATTAAATCCACTCATCCAATGTGTCACTGATCAGATGACTTCAATTAAAGCAAGTCAATGTTTGTTAACTTGTCAGAAACTTGACTCTGTAACAAGATTCACTCAGACAGATAAGGAGTGAGGAAGTGAAGGAAGTGCGTGCCAGAAACATCAGCCAGAACATCATGAATGTAAATTCACAATCCTCTCTATCCATCCTCTCAGGTTCAAACTTCCACAACTGATCGACTAAAAGCTTCACAAAAATAAGGCACAAAAGGAAAGCAGAACTCAACTCATCCAGCATGCAATACAGAATTCCCAGAGCCATTCAAATGCCAATCATTAAAGAAGCTCATATCCTACTACAACCCGACACCAGAAATACCCAATGCAATTCAACCAAAATGCATGAAAATAAACAGGCAATCAACAATTAAACATCCATTTCCCCAGAATAAAACCCCAAATACAATCAAAAAATGCACAAAAAAATCCTAGGGTTTGCCCGAACTTGAGCAGGGCCCAAAATTCTAGGGTTCCCCAAGCTGGGAACGCCAAGAAATTACCTGAATTGCGATTAACCACGAATGAATTGCAATCTAGGGCTTAAAAAACGAGGGCCCTCTCAAAATTTTGACGCTGCTCCTAGGGTTTTGCTTTTGATGCACAAGGTACCTCAGCTCAAAGCAGGGAACTATTTTTGCCCTAGAGGACGTAAAATTATCAAAGCATTCCCCTTTAATGGAACAATAGATATAGATAGATATATACAACTGTGTGTATGTATATGCTAGGGTGTGTTCTGCGCAAGATTTTTAATGTAAAATGGAGCTTCAGCCTTTCAGGTTCGTTCCTCTTCGTTTTTCCTTTACTTTCTCTCTCTAAAAAGATTTGTAATTTATTTATTTATTATTTTTTTTCCCTCTGTAAAAACTAGTCCGCTCTCTGTCTTGAAAGTGGGCTAGACGATGACAGAAGTGGGCCATAAGTTCAATCTTGGGCTTTTCGAATTTTGGGTTTGGGCGTCATTTTTCCATTCAAATTTTTACTTGCGACTGTCAGTTGAGCGAATTTTAATATGAATTTAATTTAAATTTAATTTGATTATTTAGAATTTTGATTAAAAAATTTATAATCCAAAATAAATAGAACAAATCTGGATATAAATCGATCCGATCAATTAATAATTCGAATCTGAATATACTAAATATTATACATGTGTACACATAGTCTTACAACAACCCAAAGTAGATTTTGGATGAAGAAAGTAACGAACTTCTATGCAACATATTAAATTAGGTGTTTTTTAAATAATTTGTTAAATTTTGAGTTTATTTATATCATAATTACATCACTTATTTCTTTATTTTTATAACAAAAAATGTTAGGGGAAGACTAATGAATAGGAGCGAAATGTCATGATATGGCAAGAATGCAATGTAAATTTTGATTTGATCAAGAGGAGTTTTTTTTAAAATAAAACTTTGAGTTTATAATTAATTAATTGAAAATTCAAGTATAACTATGTATTTATAATACCAAATAAGCATTGTTATCGGCAACGAAACCTAAAATACAATGATTTGGTAAATGAATGTGATTAAGTTAAATTCTATTATTGATTTTAAGTGATCAATAGACTTAAAAATTTATTTATTAATTTGTTGCGTTTTTTTTTTTTAATGATGAATGTTTTGAATTTGAATTTTATTGAATTTTGAGAAAAGATATTAAATATATGATGAATTTTGAAATATTTAAATTTGAATTTTTTTGGATATCTAACTTTTATCTAGATTCGGATATAATTATATCAACTACAAATCCGCTAGAATCTTAGATCAAATTTGAATACAGCATATTACTTTCATATTCGAACTTTAATTTAACACAATCCAATTTGAACCCGACTCATTGACAACCCTATTTATTTTTATTATTGAATATAAACAAAATATTTTCTTAAATTTTCTATGATGATAGAATGATTTTGCCTTGTAATAATGCCTTTTTAACTTTAGGTGCAGTATAAATGATTCTTGGAGAAAGTGAAATTACCATGAATTTCTCATTTATAAAGGCCATTACCATTAAAAAAATTTAAGTAAGAGAAACCAAAAATAAAAAATAAAAAAATCATTCAGTTATGGATCTTTTCATGTTTATAATGATGAAGGATAATTATATTATTGTTGCATAGATCAACATCGATACTTGACTCAATAATCTAAATAAATAAGGCTTTGAAAAATATCAAAGTTTTAGACTTGGACAAATATTTTGATTAAGGAGCATAGATACAAAAGCTCAAAAAATATGGGCTCGATTGTTTGGTAAGATTGTATAAGATAAATGTATAATTCGATACAATTTATTATTTGGTTATCACAATTAAAATCCACATTTAATAAAAAGCTCAGTATTTTGTCCTATAGTGTTAGGATTATGTATCCCACCCTCTTTGTATGATTAATAATCCTAAAATTAGAAACACTGAGATCAATGTACCAAATGGCAAAATTATCCCTGCATACAAACTAGACTTAATTAACCAATATGTGTGTGTATATATATATATATATATATATATCTGAAACTTGATTTATAGAACTAAGTTTTTAACAAAATACTAAATTATTTGTGCAATTAAATTTATTTTTATAAGATTCTCTCATACAATATTTATCTAAAAAATATAGATTTTTTATATGAAAAATATTTATTTCCTGATAATAAGATTACATAAGTAAACTTTTTTTTAAAATGAAAAATGAATAATATTTTTTAAATATAAATTTTCACTTAACATGAATTTATTTTCTAAAATTACAAACTAATAACCATGAATATATTACATATAAAATAATTTAATTGGTGAAATAAGTCAATGTTTTTATAAAATTTGAAAGTAAATTATTTTTTTAGGTAATAATAAATCACAAGTTATTTAAGAAAAAGGTTTTAAAATAGAGACAGACTTACTATAATACTGCATATATATATATATATATATATTTAAACATTTTCAATGGAAATAATTCAATTATTAAAACAAGATTGGGGATAAAATTGATATTTTACACTTATCACAAGTTACAATTCTAAGTATCCAAACAACTAACTATATTAAAATTTGGATTTCCAAATTAATAATTCAAATAAGTAAATAAAATATTGATATATTTTGTAAATAATGAATCATACACTTATTAATTAAATTCAATTCTATCATGAAAAGCAAACGAGCCTTAAACGTTTCTCTTCTATTGTCTTTTTCATCTAAGAGGTCTATTGTCTTTTTCATCTAAGAGGTCTGTTTCATTTTAATGTTTGTGGAAATTTTACATCATAAATATTTAATTTGAATAAACATACATGTTGAATACGCTAAATTTCCAGCAAAGACTTTTTCAAACGTAATTAAGTTCATATGCATAATATTTACTCATAATAGCTTAAATAATTTGCTCATAATCAACAAATCCATGTCGGAAATATCTTCATAATTGATGAATATATAGAAAATTCATTCAAAATCAATAAAAAAGCTATTCATAATCAACAAGCTTAGATCAAAATTTGCTGATAATTGATGATTTTAAATATCAACTTTCATATAAGTAGATTATCATAGAGAAATTTGCCCATAAGCAACAAATTTAGGTCAAAAAATGGCATAATCAATAAATTCAGAAAATCCACTCATAATAAATCGATTTATGTAGAAAATTCACTCATAATCAATGGGTTTAGTCAATCCACTCATAATCACCAAATTTAGGTGTGAAACTTGTCGTGATCAATGAATTCATATCAATAGATTATCATAAATAAACACAATAGATAATAAATTATCATGATCGATGAATATAGAAAAATCTGCATATAATCAATGAATTTGGGCAAGAAATCTATCGTAATCGACGAATTCATTAAGTAGATTATTATTTAAAAATCTGCTCATAATCAATAAATACATGTTAGAATTCTGGCATAACCAAGGAATTCATATAAGCAAGTTATCATCAATGATTTCATATAGAAAATCTTTCTCACAAGCTTTACTCTTTTCTTGCAATTTAGGACCCCATTTCAAATGCAACCTTGTACTCTACTAGAACACAGATGATGTAAAACCATAACTTTAGCAATTAACATAAATTAATACATTCTAGTTTACATTAACAAATCAATATGCTGACAGACTAACTACACTGATTAGGCCAATGGAGAAAGATTGGCAGACAAACACTTGAGCCTCACTACAAGGTACTTTCTTAGCAGCATAGTAGGCTTTGGATGAAAATCCCTCTACAACGAAGCAAGTTCATTCTGAAGCTTCTTAGCATGGCTGGTCATTCCACTAATTGAATACGCTTTTATCATCGTTCTATATGTGATCTTATCCGGCTCACAACCTCTCCTCTTCATCATCTCAATCACCCCTTTCATCTCCGCAAAGCATCCCATCATCCCATAAGCATCGACTAAGCAGTTGAAAAAGATGGTATCAAGCATAACATCAGAATTATCAATGAATCTCAAAACGGCAGCAATCTTTTCAGCTTTTCCAGCATGACCGTAAGCTCTCACAAGGGAGCAAAGAGTGACACGATTTGGTTTTATCCTCTCGGACTGCATCAGCCTAAACAAGAATTCCATCTGTTTTAAGTCACCAGCTCTTCCAAATGCATCTATGACGATGTTGTAAGTGACAAGAGTCCATGAGTAGCGATATCTCTGCATGTATTCCATTACAGCACTCATTTTCTCGTAGCTTCCAGTTTTGCCATAGGAATCTAGGAGTATGTTGAATGTCTTGATGTTGGGTTCAATGCCAGCACTCTGAAACTTCTCGTAGCACTTCTCCATCATTTCAATCTGTCCACTGCCACCAAATGCTCTCAGTGTGGAGTTCATGGTCCACACGTCGGGTTGACACTCGCGTTGCCTAAGCATTTGGACAAGTATAGATTCCATCTCGTTGAACCTATTAGCAACAAAAGATGAAAATAACATTTCGAGTTATACCGTCGATAAAACAAAGAAAACAGATTATAACCATAACATTTTGCATTATCTTATGCCCATCAATGAAAATGGAACACTTCATTCATAACATTTTAACCTTTGCATGGTAAACAGATTGAGATTAAAGTAATAAAGGATAAAAGGGAATTACTTCTTTGCTTTTCCATATGCATCAATGAGGGTATTGAATGTTATGGTGTTAGGCTTGATTCCCTGTACTTCCATGTCGGCAAGCAGAGACTGTACTTTGCCGAAGTCATAAACTTGGAGGCATGATTTTATGAGGATTGAGTACGTGAAGACATCAGGTTGACTGTTCGGAATCTTCTTCATTTGCTCGAGGATAGAAAATGCTTTATCAAAAAGGCCACTCCGGCTGTAAGCAGACATAAGAGCTGTGTAAGCTTCACGATCCACAACACACCCTTCATCAATCATTACCTGAAATAAGGTATGAGCTTTCTCAGGTTGCTTGCATTTTCCAAGCATGACAATAAGCTTGATATATATACCAGAGTTGGGCCTGTACCAAAGTTGCTCACGAAGGAGTTCGAAAACCTGAAAACATTATTGCAAGGAGTAGAATCTCAGCTAGAGGAGAGAACATGTTAACTACAAAAAAAATGATGTAAGAATCTAACATGAAAATATCATTATTACACAAATTTACAAAACATGACTTGGTTTGTCACGTCATAAGATTTTCTGTGATAGTTCAAACGAGCTTGATTACATAAATGCATCAACAAATTTCTCATGGTGTTGAAGCAACTCTTGAATTTCTTCATCACCAGCGACACTTGCATTATTGCTTGCATGGAAGCTCCCAACGACAATAATTTTAAGTAGTACTAACTGCTGTTATGCTATATAAGTCCCTATTTTGGTGGCATAGTCTAACATCAATCACACGACTCAACTCCAATCATCGATTGAATCTGCTATTATTTTGTTCATGTTTGTATCAATTTATTAGTGAGTCATTTAAGCTCAAAAACTTGTTATTTTCATGTGACTTGCCTTCATACAAAAACAATGCATGGCGCAAATACCTAGAAATGCATAATCCCCTGAATTAGCAAATCTTTAGAACCAATGTCATTTACCTTTACAATCAGATAAGTTCATCCATCTATCTTTATAGAATTGGCCACTTAGAGGATCTAGATATATTCCCAATACACATTTGCACCACATTATGCTTCTATTGGATGCTAACAGTGGGAAGAGCACAAGTTTGAAGTTTCGCCTTCCATAAATTCACAGATCGTCCAAGATAAACATGATTCAGTAAGTAGAAGTGTGTTCAAACTTTTAAGTTCATGTCCATCCACAATTACTCTTTTTAGAGCATGCCATTCTCAGTTTTATATTTGCTTTCTTTTCCTTCCAGCAGTCAACCATTCTCTTCTATGTTTATTTAAATTACAATATCGAGCTTCTTCTCCCACTAGAAATTTTCCATACAAATCGTCTAAATACTTCTAGTTTATCTCATTTTCTAGGTCCTTTCTCGTGCACATTTTATCAGAAAGAATATAAAACTGCATATAAAATCATGAGTTTCCATAGAAATTCTTACCATGCTCCCTGCAACTGCAAGGATACCGAGCAGACCTCAGCATGAATTAAATCATTTCAACACCCGGAATATTTAAACTTCAATTTCCCAATGTCTAAATTCTGCCACATCACATTGCACAGACTTGCAAACAAACATAGTGGGAACCTAGGACTCATAATCCCCTCCCCCCGGTCCCAAATGCTAGTTCTCCCACTGGTTTCCAACTAAATTGACTGCCAGCTAATGACGTAGTCAACTTAAACTGGATCAACAGGAATAAGTTTCATTCCGTTCTGTTAGGTTCCCCACCCGCATCCAACTGATTCCACTCCACATGTCATCTTTCCCACTCAATTCTGGATTAATATCACAATATAGCCGCATCATATAGCAATATTTCTCGCCTAATGCAACTGCAAAACTCAATGCTCCTCCTATTACTCTCTAATTCAATGCAACACCACTCCACCCTAAGTCGGCACTATTCCAGTTCCCACAGGAGACACCAGTCTTCCCTCAAATACCACAAATATACGACTACAGAAGTAGCATGGGACAACAGAACATCGCATAAACACATCCACATAAAAATTGAATCTTTATACAGATTAACATAAAAGAGACCAAATCAAGCAAAACGGCTAGTCTTAAATAAGCAACAAAAACCTTGTGAGCAGACTCCCAGCGCAACTACAGAAATAGTATGAGACAACAGAACATCCCATAAACGCATCCACATAAAAATTGAATCTTTATACCAATTAACACAAAAGAAACCAAATCAAGTAAAAGGGCTACTCTTGAATTAAGTAACAAAACCTTGAGAGCAGACTCCCAGCGCAAAGCGGTGATACGCTCATGAAGGGCTTCAAGAACAGTTCTTGGCAAAAGTTTCTTGGAACTCCCCTTCTTCTTCTCGATGACTGCTTTTGTAGCTTCTCTTCTCAGTATAATTGAAATGGCCTTCTGGGAAGCTATCTTTCTGTTTGTTTCCTCTTTTCTCCCCCTCGCTTCCATCTCCTTTACCTTCGCAAGGTCGAGTCTTCTTTCAGTCACAGTGAGTGTGTTCCCGTTGTTATTACTGTTTGTCGAGCCATTTGACGGTTGCGGGTTGAGTTGTGTTTTTCCCCGGTTTCGGGCCCGGCGGTTGAAAGACCGCGGGAAGGGGTTGGTGGGCCCGGCGAGGGACGCCATCGCTAAGAAGCTACTGTAACTCTTTAGTGATATTTGTTGTTTGAATTGGGACTTGGAACTTATAGTTACCACCAATTTTGGCAGAATTTATGTGAAATATTTATCAAATATGTGTATAATAAAATTTAAAACATTAATTATTTAATTCTTTTTGTAATTTTAATTGAATAGATAGTAGGATTAATATTAACTATATTTAAAAAGGAGATAATGTGACTGTAAAAAAGAAGTTGAAAAGAAAAAAGAGTAATGGGAGGTAAAACTCTAATATTGATTCTTGAAGAAATTAGTTCGATACTTGTCATTTTTAAGAGGTTTTTGACTCGACAAATTAAAGGATGAATATAATTTTTTTAAAATATTTATAATAAATGGCGATTTTTGTATTTCAATATTGTTAACATATTTTTAAAAAACTTGCATCAATATTCCACCTTTAGGTAAAACATAAGCTTAAATTTTTTTTATGTTTGTTTAAACTCATGTTTATAGAAGGAAGGGAAAAGAAAAAAAGAAAAAGAAAGAAAAGACTATTATCAAAATAATTGATATTTTTGCTTTTGGTATTAATTTTGTTACAAACGATTAGGGCTGGTAATTGGTCAGATCCGGATTGGTTCATATTGAATTTAAATCCGAATATAACTATCATATGCCATATTCAAATTCGACTAAAGATTTTATAAAATCTTAACTGTTATAACCACATGCAACTCCATATAAAAATTGAATATTCAAAAAAAGATCCAAATCTGAATACTATTAAAAATCATATATTTATTATTTTTCTAAAAAATTAGTAGAATATAAATTCAAAACATCCATCTTTAAAAAAACATATACACAATGTATTAACGAATAGATTTTCAAGCTTATTTTCATATAAAAGTAATAATAAAATATAATTTAATTACATTCATTTATCGTATAATTATATTTTAGGTTCTACTACTGATAATAGTACTTATTTGATATTATAAATACATATACTTGAATTTTTAATTAATTAATTATAAACTTATAATTTTATAAAAAGAAAAAGAAACTCATTTCAATCAAATTGAAATTTGTATTGCATTCTTTTAGATTATAATATTCAGCTCTTGCTCATTATTTTTCGTGCATAATTCTTTTTTATAAAAATAGAGAAACAAGTAATGCAATTATAATATAGATAACTTCTAAATCTAACACTTTATATGAAAATCAACTGATTTGATATATTATATAGGAGCTTATTACTTTTTTGTCCAAAAATTCATTTTGGTATTGCTATAAAACCCTACATATATATGTATTACGTATATATATAATACTATATATACATGTAATACTATATATATTTGAATTCATATTATTAATGAATCGGATCGAGTCAAATTTATATTCGCTCCATTTATTTCGAATTACAAATTTTTTTAATTAAATCATATTTATCGATTAAAAATTCTAAATAATTAAATTGAATTCAAATAAAATTTTAATTAAAATTCACTCCATTCACAGTCCTACATACAATTACATGTAAAAGGGAAATGAGAATTACGTAGTTAGACCCAAAATTGATGGGCTTAAGCTTTAAGAGGGCTTCACTCGTATGTTTGTATTCCTCTCTATACTTGATACCACATCTAGGGATGGTAATGGGTCAATTTGGCAAAATTCAAAACCTGCCCCATCAAGATTTGTATTGATTTGACACCTGCCCCCTCCAAAGTTTTATTTAGTGGGCTGGATCCGTTAAATTCATTTAAAATATTTAAAAAAATTAAAAATATTTAAAAAAAAAACATCATCATGAGAAAATAATATTATTAATAATTTATTATTTAAATATTTATATATGCATATTTTAGTATTTAAAAAATGATAAATTGCAAATACTATTATTACTTATATATATTGAATGTATAAGTTATTTATTATGATAATATTATTATTTTTAAATAGAACATATATGTAATATTCACATCATATATATAACTATACATCACATAAAATATACACATACTAAATAAAATTAATATATATAAATTTAGTGGAGCAAGTCCAAATTTAAAAATTAAAACCCAAAATTCATCTCAAGACATATTTATACTTTCAAAACCCGCTTTAAGTGGAGCATATCCAAGATGGGTCCGAATCTTATCTGAACCTATCACCCCTAGCCACAAACCAATACGTTAAATGCCTCCTAAAACTTAACAAGATTAGGCCTTCTAAAGTTAGAGGTAGCAATTGTGTCGTGTTGAGTTGTTTCGTATCGGGTTGACTTGGGAATATCACAAAAAAAATTTTAACTCGAATCCAACTCAATAAGTCTTGATCCAAATCCAATCCATTTCAATATGTAATTATTTTTTATTAATAATTCATCTAAAAAACTTATACATTTTATGTTCAACTAAAATCTTAATAAAATAATCAATTTATATCAAAATTTAAAAAAAAATTAACTTATACAAAAAATTTAGAAAAAGTCAACATTGTACTCTAGCCGCCCAACTTTTATATCGTATAGCAATTTGATAATTAGACTTCATTTAATTTTCTCTACAACATCAATAAGATACAAATTTCTATGTTAAATCAAAAAAAATTCACAGCTTACTTTCAACAACAATAAAGTCAAATTTCAACAAAAAAGTATAACTTATCTCATTAAATGATTAATAATCATCATAACATTACCAAATAGTCAAGAGTTACGTAGTAAATAATAATCATTAATTCTCATAAACCAATCTAGAGTTAAATTGTTTAAAAATAATAAATCATTACTTAAAAATATAAAAAATATAAGGTTATTATCGTATCATTGAATTATTATCATGTAATTTGAAACTCAACTCAAACCAACCCATAATTTTTATATTGTTTATCAAATCAATCCAATATCAACCTAATTCAATAACCCTCAATCCAAACCCAATAATATTATATCGATTGTATCGTGTCATGTCGAAAATTGTTACCCTTTAAGCTTTGTCCTATATTAGTTGAAATTGGCAAATTGCATACTTTCCAGTCCTATTTGGTGTTTTGTTCCCAAGTAGATGACCGCCCTAGTAACAAGAAGACAAATAGGCGACGTATTTCAAAAAGAATAAAATATGCTTGGAGAAAAAGGAAACAAAGGTTAGGTCATACATATTTTACATTTGACCATATGTCTCGCAAGATCTTGTCCACAACTTGGTCAAGTCATGAGTACTATTTTGTTCAAATATATGTTTTCTTAGACTTGTTACTTTTGATCTTTTCTCTTTGTTTCACAAATACAACAATTGGGTTTAGGTAAATGATCAATTCCCCACCTACCAATTTCTTTTAGAGTTGATACAAATAAATTTGAGAAAGTCAACAATCAATTTTGAGTACCATCAATGAATAGTTATATATATATTTTAAAAATATTATTAATAATTTCTCAACTATTCTATGTAAAAATCATATTTAAACTGAATTATTTGTGAATGTCGAACTTTATCATTAAATTATCAGTTTAAGAACAATTTGCATCATAAATTTAAAATTACTTTATTTCCAAATAATGAAGCTTCCTATTAAAGTATTCATTTATGAAAATGTCTCTTGCCCTTTGCCTATTTTAATCACTTAAATTAGAGAAAGAATTTTACAAACTCAACCCATTTGGTTTCATTTTCATAGTACATTTTTTTATTTTCTACTGTTTTAAAAATAAAATATATTACTTTTTAAATATTCTCATTTAATATTATTTTTATTTTCATTTTCAATACACATTTTCTAATAACCTACATATTTTTTTTATATATTTTGTTATTTCTATATTTTTTCACTTACAACCTGTTAAAATCAACATAATTATTATTTTCTAACAGTTCATCTAAATATAAATTTATTTTTATTAATTAATTTTTTAAATTTTAAAAATAATAGAAATGAAAATTGAAAATGAAAATGAGACCAAAGGGGCCTTGTATGCGTAACCAATGGAGTTGTTATTTAGAATCCTACCAAATGTATCATAAAGCAATGGCAAAGATTACCTAGAGGTTGGTGGGGGTGAGTGTATATATGTAGAAAATAAAGGAAAAACTCTGCAACCATCTTCTCAAGTGGAAGCCAAGTTGAATATAGAGAAGTGTTTACTGTTCCAATCAAATGGCGCCGGCTGCCAGAGTCGACGAGATCCCGGCGTGCCACGTGGTGGCCGTGCCTTATCCCGGCAGAGGCCACGTCAATCCTATGATGAACCTCTGCAAGCTACTCACAAATTCGAAACCCGAGCTCCTTATCACCTTCGTAGTCACGGAGGAGTGGCTCGGCTTGATCGGCTCCGAGGAGAAGCCGCCCAGTATTCGCTTTGCCACCATCCCAAATGTCTTGCCGTCGGAGCTGGCCCGCGCCAACGACATGCCCAGCTTCGTGGGTGCTACTCAGACTAAGATGGGGGAGCCGTTCGAGCAGCTGCTCGAGCGGCTCGACGCGCGGGTGAATTTTATAATTGCTGACACTTTCTTGAACTGGGCGGTGGAGGTTGGGAAGCGGAGGAATATTCCGGTGGCGTCCCTCTGGCCGATGCCCGCTTCCGTGTTCTCGGTATTTTACCATTTTGACCTCCTCGTCCGCAACGGCCACCACCCATTTGAATTATCTGGTGTGTGCCCATAACAGTAATTTTAATTCAAATTGGATTCAAAGCTTGTTTGTTCACAAGTAATTTTAAATTTATTCTGTTCTTGAAACTTTTGAGTGTGAACTGATTTTTCCTTTTCAGTAGCATCTTTAATTTTGATTGGGCTCAAAGCTTGTTTTTTCATGAGTAAATTTAAATTTTATTCTATTTTCAAGATTATTGAGTATGAACTGATTTTTCTTTCCCCCCAAAATGATCAAATTTCACCCTGCAAGCAGTCTAAATTGATCATGTGTTGGGATTATAACATCAACGGAAAACAAATTTATGTCAAAATAATTAGACTCAAGAGCCATCAGTATCTGCAGTAGTTCTGTTTTTTCTTCACTGTCGTTAGCAGTGGCGCAAAGATTCTGATCACAAACTTGATAATCTATTTATTTGCTCTTGAATGTGAGGTAGAAAGAGGGGAAGAGCGCGTGGACTATATGCCGGGGATCCCTTCAATCCGTTTGATGGACATTCCATCAATCGCCTACCTGAAGGATCAAGTTCTCCTTCGTCTGGCTCTTCAAGTCTTCCCAAATGTATCCAAGGCACAATATCTATTGTTGACTACTATCTATGAGCTAGAACCTCAAGTCATAGAAGCTCTAAAGCAAGAATTCCCATTCCCCATATACACTTTTGGCCCAGCAATACCTTACTTCAATCTTGAAAGGGCTCTCTCTTTCTCATCCAATCAAAAGGATCACCATCACTACTTCGAATGGCTAAACTCTCAACCTCCAAGCTCAGTTTTGTACATATCATTGGGGAGCTTTCTCTCCGTTTCAAGTGCCCAAATGGATGAAATTGCTGATGGGTTGCGAGAAAGTGGTGTTAGGTTCTTGTGGGTTGCTCGTGGGGAAGCCACGAGGCTACAAGAAAAATGTGGCGATATGGGAAGAGTGGTGCCTTGGTGTGAACAACTGAAGGTTTTAAGCCATTCTTCAGTTGGTGGATTCTGGACTCACTGTGGGTGGAACTCTACCATGGAAGGTATTTTTGCTGGTTTACCGATGATTGCTTTTCCTATCATGATGGATCAAACTACCATTCGTAAGCACATTGTTGAGGATTGGAAGATTGGGTGGGATGCCAAGAGAGAATTGGGTGCTGGAAATTTGCTGGGGAGTCGGGAGATTGCAGAGCTTGTAAAGAAGTTCATGGATTTGGAGAGTGTGGAGAGGAAAGAGATCACAACGAGGGCAAAAGAACTCCAGAAGGCGACTCTACAGGCAATTTCAGAGGGAGGTTCCTCTATCGTCAATCTCAATTCTTTTCTCAATGATATTACATCATTTGCCTGAAGTCTTTACTATTATGTCGGTGATCTCATTTCTGATTTCTGTTTACTTTCAAAGTGTATTTTGTGAAAGTCGTTGTTTATATTGATAAATGTATCGATTTTGTTGTAAGAACATATGAACTTTGTGATACATTGTCCTGTTGAATCTTGAAATCAAAGATATTTTAGGCTTTGTTTGGTTATGTTTCCGCACAACAATATTGTTTTAGAGAAACATAACCAAACATATATTCATTTTTCCTTTAGAATACACATTCTTTGATATATATACATATATTATATATTTTTATTATTATTCTAATATTAAAATGATTCAATTTCATTTTTACTCTAAAAATCAAAAAAATAATATTGATTTAACTGTTATAATAAAAAAAATGTCTCTTTTCAAACATAAATAAATATATTAAAAAATAATTTTTATATTTTTTAATAATTTATTTTTCTAAAATAAATAATAAACACATAATAAAATATATTAGAAAGCATAACCAAACATTAATTCCCTTAGTATTTGCTTGCAGGAGGTGCTATCTTTTCGGTTTTCTGGTACTTGAGAAAGGACCGGACAATTGTCTAATGCTCACACCACATATGAGGAAAGGACCGGTCAATTCTCTAATGCTCACACCACATATGAATCAAAAGTATCTCATGAGTCATGAATTATGATGTTATGCTTTCAGTATATATATTGTTTTAATAAAAAAATGACTTTATCTTTAAAATAAACTATGGCTATCGACAGCATTAATCGATACTTAAGTGCCAAATCTTCCATCAATAAATATTTTAAAAAATTCATCCTGATCATTCTTAAAATTTATTGGTGGAGTATAAGTTATTTATTCCAACTTGGGAATTATTCACAATAATATATCCAGTTGTGTATTGGAGGAAGAAAAGATTTGAATAATTGCAATTATTAAGTGAAAGAGAAGTGTTAGTACAAGCAAACTTCATTTAATAATCATATTCTATACTATCATGTGGAGTGAGGACAGGAGGAGTTGTTAGCAGAAAACTAGAAACCACTGCAATGGTTCCGGCAAGATCTGACCCTCTCATGGCTTGCCATGTGGTGGCTGTCCCTTACCCCGGCAGGGGCCACATCAACCCCATGATGAACCTCTGCAAGCTGCTCGCCCAATTGAAACCCCATCTCCTCATCACCTTTGTAATCACAGAGGAATGGCTCGGCTTCATCGGCTCGGAGGGGAAGCCACCCAGCATTCGCTTCGCCACCATCCCTAACGTATTGCCGTCCGAGCTCGTCCGCACTGCCGACATAACCAGCTTCCTGGAGGCTACTCAAACGAACATGGAGGAGCCATTTGAGCAGCTTCTTGAACGGCTTGACTCGCCGGTGAATATTATCATTGCTGATACCTTCTTGAACTGGGCTGTGGATGTTGCGAACCGAAGGAATATCCCGGTGGCGTCGCTCTGGCCGATGTCGGCTTCGGTTTTCTCGATACTTTACTATTTTGACCTCCTCTCGCAGAACGGCCATTTTCCATTTGAATTATCAGGTGAGTTTATGGTGGAATTCGGATCCTCTTTAATACATATTTTCTCCAATCCACATTTTTTCCTATGATTGTCATATCATAAATAAATTTATTCAACACTAAATATCAATTTTTAATAACCACAATCTTAAGTTAAAAATTAGTGAGAATTTTTTAATTAAAAAAACCCTATATTTATTTTTCAAATTAATCCAACTTTCCAATAACTCCATCAAAAAATTAAAATTTAATCCAAATATCTTCCATGAAAACTTATGAAGCCATTAAACGATTTGCATATTTTGGATACATGGCTTAACTCTATTATGCTATGCCAAGTAGATTTTACATTTGGACATGCTTGATTTTTTTTTCTTAAGATGAATTTCCACCTTAGCTTTCAATATGAAGATTAATGGTTAGATGGATAAATTCCAAAATACTTGTTTGTCTGCTTTTCCATCGATTTCTCTCATTCCATTGCCTCTCTCTCTCTCTCTCTCTCTCTCTCTCTCTCTCTCTCTCTCTCTCTCTCTAATTGGTTTTCACTCCCAAATTAGAGAAAAATACATAAATCAATCAACAAGATGGTGGGCAAATGCGATAACTGTATTTGTTTTTGCAATTGTATTCAGAAATGAAAATGAGAAATGAGAGGTAAAATTAAGCTACTAATATTGAGATTAAGTCCAAAACATGCACATGGTATATTGTTAATTGGTGATGAAGATCCTTGAATGCACAAAAGAGACTCATCGTGTGGGATGAATGGCTCTATAATCTTTCATGGTAGATATTCGGATTAAATTTTTATTTTTGATTGGAGTAATTGAAAAATTGGAGTAATTTGAGGAATGAATATTGAGTTTTCTTAATTAAAAAATCCTCACTATTTTTTAATTTGAGTTAAGATTGTAGCTATTGAAAATTTATATTTATTATTGAATTAATTTCTTTACGACACGACAACCATCTAAGTGTGTATTAAGTGTAATTGAAGAGAAGATGTATCGAAGATGAACCAAGTCCTCTATGGTGCATTGATAATAACTAGTAACCATTATATGAATGGAATGTTGAACTTTCTCTTTGAATTGAGGCAGAAAGAGGGGAAGAACGAGTGGACTATATCCCCGGCATTGCTTCGATTCGTCTGGCGGATCTTCCATTAGTCGCTCGTATAAAAGATCAAAGGCGGCGTCATCTGATCTTAGGAATTTTCACCAATATATCCAAGGCGCAGTATCTCTTACTGTCCTCCATCCTTGAGCTAGAACCTCGAGTTATGGATGCTCTAAGCAAGAAAATTTCCACCCCCATTCACACCATCGGCCCTCTCATACCTTACTTCAATCTTGAAACACCTAACTCCGTCTCATCCCATCAAAATAACTTCCAATACTTCGATTGGTTAGACTCTCAGCCCCCAAATTCGGTACTATACATATCCTTGGGAAGCTTCCTCTCTATCTCGTCAGCCCAAATGGACGAAATTGCCAACGGGCTGCGCAAAAGCGGCGTGAGGTTCTTGTGGGTGGCTCGTGGGGAAGCCACGAGGCTACAAGAAAAATGTGGCCATATAGGAAGAGTGGTGCCTTGGTGCGAGCAGCTGAAGGTGTTATCCCATTGTTCGGTTGGGGGATTCTGGACTCACTGTGGGTGGAATTCTACTGTAGAAGCTATTTTTGCTGGTGTGCCGATGATTACTCTTCCCATACTCGGTGATCAGATGACAACGAGTAAGTTTATATCCGAGGACTGGAAAATCGGGTGGGATGCTGAGAGGAAGATGGGAGCTAAAGATTTGCTGAGAAGTGAAGAAATCTGCAAGATGGTGGCCATGTTTATGGATTCTGAAAGTGCTGAGAGGAAAGAAATGGCAGAAAGGGCAAGAGAGCTTCAAACTATATTTCGTCAAGCGGTTTTGGATGGGGGGTCTTCTAGGATGAATCTTGAGTCTCTCCTTGATGATATCACAAGAGTTTGGTTACAGTAGAAGGATTGAAAACCAGACAGCAGAAAGTACTGAGTCTGAGGTGACAGTTTGTTTAGCTTCCATATGATGTCTTTTTTCTTGCATTGTGCATGGGACATCAATAGTGTAAGAGCATACGAATGATCTTATTTGACCTTAAACATGAACCTTAAAGAGTTTCTTTATGTTTTCACCAGGTCATTTCTATTTTCAACACAATTAAAAAATAATTTTTTTTTTTTAAATCTAACGTATTATTCTATTATTATATCAATCAAATTAAAATTTAATTTTACATAAAAAAATCCATTATTATTTTTAAATTAGTGAAATATACATATATTTTTAAAAAATAAATTTTTTTAAACACAAAAAATGTAAATCAATGAACTATTCAATTATACGCCTATTTTAATCATTAGTTTTCAGCAAAACATCTAAATACAAGAAATGAAGATGAAAGTGGGCTTTGAAATACAAGAAATACAACAAAACATCTAAATACAAGAAATCATTACTTTTTAACCTTTGAAAATGCAAGAAATGAAAATGGGCTTTGAAAACATATCCAGACCTATATCGTTTTAAGTTTATTGAAATCTCTATCGTTATGCTTAAAACATTAAATATGAAACTTCATACACCTTCAAGTTCACATAACAAAAAGAGATTTTTAAGAACCTTATACTCATTATATCTAGTATTGGATGGATTAATATTCCCCTTATAAATATCTCAAATCAATGATGGGTTTATTTGGTTGATACCTAAATGTGCATACAAATCAGACCAAACCATTTGTCAAGCTATTGTTCCCTTTAAAATTATGGAGTAAGGCATCGCTTGGAAACTTTGCAATCTGAATTTTTTATTTAATTTTGTATTTCATCTTTTTTTTATTTTATATATATTAAATATATAATAAATATATTAAATATTTTTTTATAAAAATAATTTATTAAAAATTAAATATACTTAATATATATTTATTAAAATAAAATAAAAAATAAAATGAAATAAAAAATTCAAATTAAAAATTAAGTCGTAGAACCTAGGTAGCACAAGTCCCTCATCTTTAAGGAATTGTTTCCCCTTATTGAAGCCAAATGGTGTTTTCATTTGACTTTATGATACATGATTATGATCATTGTTTAACGACCGTCAAAATTGAAATCTTTTTATTACAAAAAGTTATTAATTTATAAGTTATTCAACAAACAAAACTTAAATTGTAGAGTTGTGTTTGACTCAACAACATAAATTTTACACGTAAAATGTAAGATTGAAAGTTCAAATTTAAGAGACAGTGACACTTCACATGCATGTATGTAATTTTTTTTTTAAAAAAAGGAAAAATTACAATTTTATTATGACACGTTTTAGAGTGGTTAGAGCACTTCAAGAACTTTTGAACTTTCAAATTTACGTTCTTATATCTTTGTCTTTTTCTATTTTCAACAAGATTCCACCCATTTAATATAACCATTTACCATTGACTGAAAATTTGCTTCTCATCTCAATTCAGCCAATCAGAATTGACCCAATAAAAGCATAAATTCCTTGTACAATAAATAATAATGAAGTCCCTCCTTTTATTTCTTATCAAAAAACAAAACTAAGTCCCTCCTAGGGCTGTAAATGAGCCGAGCCAACAAGCTCGAGCTCGACTCGTTTATTCATTCGCGAGTTCGAGCTCGGCTTGTCAAAATAGACTCAAGCTCGACTCGGTTCGACTTAGCTCGTTAAAGCTCAATAAAACTCGATTTGTATAGATTTGGATGAGTTTAAACTCGTACAAGCTCAGATATGCTCTGGCTCATATAAGCTCGAGCTTGTTTAGGCTTGAAACAAAATTTATAATAACAAATATCATATCATAAATAATATTATAAAAATACAATTCAACAATACCAATACAATTCTAATAGTTATCAAATTCCAAATTACATATTTTCCAATCAAAATAAGGACTTAGGGTTTTTCTTTTCAATTTTTAAATAATTTTATTTTTTCTTAAAAATAAAATTACTATTATTATGTATAATATATATATATATAATAAAAAATTTGCTTAGGCTCACAAGCCTATCGAGTTGAATACTTTCAAGCTTGGCTCGGATTGATTGACTGGCGAGCTTGGGCTCAACTCATTTAAGTTCGAGTCGAATTTATGCTTTCATCGAACCGAGCTCAAACTTTTCGTGAATAGTCTCATTTCATTTGCAGCCCTAGTCCCTCCTTTTATTCTATATATCAATTCAATCTATTGATTACTTACATTGAAAAGGCAATTTTCTTATTTTTTCTTCTTTCCTTCTCTACCTATAATTGACGAGAGAGAGAGAGAGAGAGAGAGAGAGAGAGAGAGAGACATTATTAATAAAACTTATATATTGATGATGTGAGTCGTGACGTGGTCATATTATTTAATACTTTTCACCATGTAAAAATTTTCTCTAGAAATGCTGGCCAACTTTTTTTACTTGACTAGTCCACAATTATAAAAGAATTCCTATGACTATGTTTGGTTATATTATGAGAGAACAATTTTGTTTTGTAAAAATACAACTAAACATACATTTTTTTTTTCCTCTAAAATACGTAATTAAATTTCCCAAAATACTATTTTCTATCATTTATATATTATTCTTAAAATTTCTCTATTTTTCAATATATATACATATATAGCATATATTTTTATTATTATTTTTATCATAAAAAAATTACTCAATTACTTTTTTAACCCCCAAAACAGAATAAAAGCCATTAATATGATTGCTACAATAAAAATTGTGTCCTTTCAAAATATAAACAAATTTACTAAAATTTCTCAAAATAATTTTTTCACTATTCCCTAAAATATAAAAAAAAATCTATCACATTCTCTAATTTCACATTCAAAATTTATTCTCTCAAAATACATAATACAAAACATATAATACAAATAAAAAAAAGAAACAGAGAAGAAAAATAGTAGTGAGAAGACAATAGATATGGAGACGACACTGGTTCATCCCTTTAAATTTCTCTCCTCCTCTTGGAAGAGTTCAGATCACTAAATCGGGTCGAGTTCACTACCAAATCTTCATGGCTATGCCCAACAATCAGCCAATCCCGTCCCGCCACGTGGTGGCCATGCCATACCCCGGCCGAGGCCACATCAACCCCATGCTCAACCTCTGCAAAGCGGTGGCGGAACGGAGCAGCGCTATACTCATTACCTTCGTCGTCACGGAGGAATGGCTCGGCTTCCTTAGCTCCATGGACAAGCCGCCGAACATGAGATTCGCTGCGATCCCCAATGTCGTGCCGTCGGAGCGTGTCCGCGCTGATGACGTCCGCGGCTTCGCCATGGCTGTAATGACAAAAATGGAAGAGCCGTTCGAGCGGCTTCTGGAGGAGCTGCCGCTGCTCCCTCCGCCGGCTTGTATCATCGCCGATGGATTCTTGTCTTGGGCGGCTGAAGTAGCAGGCAAAAGGAATATTCCGGTCGCCTTCCTTTGGACCATGTCGGCTTCGGTTTACACGGTGTTTCACCATTTTGACCTTTTGGTTCAGAATGGCCACCACCCCATTGATTTGTCAGGTAAGTAATATGTGTTTTATGCTGTTTCTTTTGATTCTCAGTTTGGTTTAAAGATTATGCCAAGACAATAGATACATAAATAAATAGAAAAGAAATATAAATTTCTAAGCCCTATTGCATGGTTTTTTGGGCAAAATAGTGAGAAAATAATGCAGTTTAGATTATCCATTTCAAAATTTCAACTAAATTTGCACAATAAAACATAGTTGTTTGGATGTAGATTTTCAATAAAGAGCATAAAAAGGAAAAACTTTACAAGAATTTTGTGTAAAGCACAATGGAATTTCGAAGTTGAGTCAACATGCATCATGATTCAATTCGATTCAATTCAAGATAAATTTATTTTTAGAAAAACTTAAAAGTTTTTTGAAATGCCATGACAAAGACTTTAACATTTAAATTAGTAATGTTTTTGATAATATAAATTACTCGTTATGATAAAAATGTATTGATATAGTATTGTATTGACAAATAATCAATGCTAATATAACTTAAAATGATTAAATTATTGAGTCAAATAAATTTTCATTGTGATTTTCAGAATTTTTCTTTTTTGCTAATAACATTAAAGATAATTTCATATATATATATATATATATATCAAAGGAGAGTTTCAAGAATCATCCCTTTCAAGTATGCAATAGCTTCAAATGGAAAACTTTTCAATAAATACAATTCAAGAGTCAAAAAGCCAAGATTCTATTGTTATATGATCAGTATTTTGTTTGTTATTGTAAAATGGCCGTCAAGATTTACTATTACCATATGCAACTCAAAGTAAAGACTTTACCTCAATTGTATTAATTCTAATTTTAGATCGAGAGTGGGTTGGAGTACTTAGACCAAATTGGGTCCGATCCCCTGTTCGAAAAAGGAAGGGGAAAAAAAGTCAAAATAAAGACTTTACCCTTGTCTGTTCTGGTGTTGTTCCCTGCAGTTAATGGAGATGCTATTGTAGACTACATCCCAGGGCTCCCTCCAGTCCGTGTTAGAGATCTTCCAACAATCTTGAGAAACCAGGAAGACACCCTACTTTTACTGGAAATACTCCCCGACCAATCCAAAGCAAAATATCTCATCTTCTCTTCTATTTATGGATTTGAATCCCAAGTTCTTGATGCTCTCAAGCAAAAATCTGCTTTTTCAATCTACAACATTGGCCCTG
>JACGDI010005835.1:135296-200546 GCA_014898725.1 Jacaranda copaia
AGATCAAAATAAAGACTTTACTCTTATCTGTTCTGCTGTTGTTCCCTGCAGTTAATGGAGATGGTATTGTGGACTACATCCGAGGGCTCCCTCCAGTCCGTGTTAGAGATCTTCCAACAATCTTCAAAAACCAAGAACACACCTCATTTTTCCTGAAAATACTCCCCGACCAATCCGAAGCAAAATATCTCATCTTCTCTTCTATTTATGAACTTGAATCCCAAGTTCTTGATGCTCTCAAGGAAAAATCTGCCTTTTCAATCTACAATATTGGCCCTGCCACTTTACACTTCAAACTCAAAACCATAATAAATTCTCCCACGTGCAACCATGAGAATGGAGCCAATGGCTACTTGGAATGGCTAGAAAATCAGCCGCCCAACTCGGTTTTATACGTATCGTTGGGTAGCTTTCTATCAGTTTCGAGTGCCCAGCTGGATGAAATTTCTGCTGGCTTGCGGCAGAGTGGCGTTAGGTTCTTGTGGGTGGCACGGAAAGAAACGTCTCGGTTGCAGAAGATGTGTGGGGAGAAGGGTTTGGTTGTGGAATGGTGTGATCAGTTGAGGGTTCTGTGTCACCCTTCTGTGGGGGGATATTGGTCGCATTGTGGATGGAATTCTACTAAGGAAGCAGCACTGACAGGCGTGCCAATGCTTGCTTCCCCAATACTAATGGATCAAGTGACCAATACTAAGGCCATTGTTGAAGATTGGAAATTTGGATGGAGGGTATTGGATGGGCCGTTTGAAGAAGAGAACTTGGTGAAGGGAGAGTACATTGCAGAGCTGGTGCAGAGGTTTATGGACTTGGAGAATCCAGAGAGGAAAGAGCTCACAAGAAATGCAAGAGAGGTGAAGAATATTTGTGAAAGAGAATTTGCAAGTGGGCAATCTTTCCAGACCAACCTTGATGGCTTTGTTGAATCAATCCTGCAATGTCGTTCTCCTCGATCTTAAAAACATGCTGTCTATTTTCTAGAGCTAGCGAAGTCGATGTTTTACACTATTTGAATTACCTGTACTCACTTTTATTCAAAAATACCACTTGTTTTTATTTTCAATTTTTCAGAATCTATTTTATTATTTTATTATCATATCAATTAAATTCAAATTTATTATAACATAAAGTATTTATTATCAACATAATATATTTCCATTATATACCTATTCTACAAAACATTTTTCAAACAAATCACTCGAATACACATTTTAAAAATGCTAGAAAGTTTTGGTTTGGAAACACAACTGAACCCCCTTAATAGTTAAAGTGGGTGATTATGATTCAATTTTGAGAAAATATAGTAAAATCTCAATAAGGGGAAATAAAATAAAAATACCAACAAGAAAAAGACAACTTGGAGCCCATTTGGTTTAATTTTCAAAATTCATTCACATTTTCTACTATTTTAAAAATGAAACACATTATTTTTCACACATTTTCATTCAACATCATTTTCATTTTTATTTTCAAAACGCATTCTCTCATAATCTTCATATTTTCTATCAATAACCTATATATTTTCTCTTTCTATTCCATTATTTCCATCAATCTCAACCTACAATATATTAAAACCAACATAATCATTACTTTTTCAATAATCTATCTAAATAAAAACTCATTTTCAACTCATTTTCATAACTAACTTTTCAAATTTCTAAAATGATGAAAATAAAAATAAAACCAAACAGGCCCTTAAAGCAAAGGCGATCTCTAACTCCTTACGACAATCAATCCTTTGCTGTGAATGGAGATGATATCATACAACGTTCAGAAAATTGACCAACTCCATCTAAATCCATCCCAAAGAGCCAAGCAACAAGATTGGAGCTTCATATGAAAACCTAAAAAGGAAATTGCATTGAAAATCAAATACACAATAAGGGTTCCAAATCCTCATAATATACACATGAAAGGACCAATTCTTGAAAGATCGATTGTTAGCAAAAGCAGAAAGATATCACACACACAAAACAATGGAACTCAAAAACCCCACATCTGATTCATCAATAACATCCCTCAACCTACTCATCAAATCATATCTAACTATTTCTTCTCGTTATTATTCTTATTACCACATGCATTTTCCTTGTCTCCGCTTGCAGCTTGAGCCGCTTTTCTTGCTGCCTTTTCTTGCAGCGCCTTAGCGTCCCTGTTGATTAACATCATATACCAATGTGAGAAGCAAGTAAGAAATGATCAACCTTTAAGTAAATCGATATCTGATTGAGCTTGTAAGCTCCTTAAAGCATGTAAAAACATGAAATACACATCTTAAAACTTGTAAGAAAAAGCATTTTGCACAAATTTTAAGAAAAATTCTTATGAACTCCCAATTAGATCTCTTAAACTTTTTTTTTTTAAAAGTGACAAATACCTAACTTATTTTCAAAAGCTTCGCATAACTTATTTAATTTTAATCATTTTAATTATAAAAATAGGATTATTCACATCCCATATGCTTCAAAATATCTTATTTTATTCAACAAAGACACGTTATAAGACATGGGATCTTAATCTTTCAAATAGGTATAACAAAACATCCTCTGAAAAAACCAAAGATGGGATATGAACCTCTCTCGTCTCTGTTCAGGGGTCAATCCATCATCCTTTGCATTCTTGGGCTTATGACCAGCCCTGGCTTGAGCCCTCTCTCGATCTCGCTCTCTTTGATTACCGCGTTAACTTAAGTCAAGGCACAAAACAAAAGGTAGATCAACTTCTAACAAAGCATCATAAGCTTCAAAAAACCAGAAGGTAAAACACAATTTCTAAAGCTCTGCATTCAAATACTTGATTTTATAAAGAAATGCAGAAACCCCATTAATGCTGAAAGTTATTCACTTTTCCTCAAGTAAATTCGGAGAAGAAAAACACCATTTTCCTTTTGCTGATAACAGATACTGAAGCATTCAAGAACATGGAAAATTTCTGAAAAAATAAAAGAATATGACGTAAAATCAGAGAGGAGAAACATATCGGGAGGATATGAGTCATTCTCCATTCTTCGAACAGCCACACACAAAAATCTAACACCAATTAGCTCTATAACAGACCCTGGGCACCAAACAACCGCCCCACAAATCAAAAAGATATTCATAAACACCACAAAATTAAACAAACTATCATTGTTCAGGAAAAATAAACGGCGAAGAAGAAGAAGAAGAAGAAAACCTTATTGAAGCAACCGCAACAGTGGAGCCCGACAGTTGGGAAGAAAGACAGAGAGAAGCTAATTGGACGCCGTTGATTGCAGATTGATTGACGGACAGCGAGAGATAAGATGGATTGGAATTATTTATAGTAATTTAATAAGGCGAAGAACTCTCAACCAGATGTTCCATGTCTCTGCAGAAGGATCCAGAAGCCAACAACATTTTTCTTTTTTTTTTTTTTGGGTGGTTTGCCTTTTCGGGTCTCTTTTTATTCTTGGGTAAGAATTATAATGATTCCTCTCATCTACATGATTGCATATTATCATGGGAAAATTAAATTAAAAATAAATATTATCTAGTGACAAATTAAAATTTTACTTCATTATATATGTATTTATTTATTTATTATTTATATATATATGGACCCAATATCTGATTTTTACTCTGAATTTTATATATAAGTGTAACTGTGATGTTATTAAAATAATTAACTACTTCACTGAACATAATTATTTGTGGATAAATGAGTTTAACTCTAACTTTGTACAAGTTCACAATATTAGGGTCCAAATCCTCTTAGTTTAGATATTATTTCTTTAGGTTTTCATATGTTCTTTTGTAGGAAAAGAAAATAATAATATAGTTGCTACATATGGAGCTCAAAATATGATAAAAATATAATCAAATATTTTAGATTAATTTTAGATTGTTGATTTTTTGTCTTGATTTTGACCAAATTAACACATTAATCTATAATAGATTTTTTTAAAGAGAACGTTACAAATGAGGAAACTTATTTTTTCAATAAGTTAATAGCAATCTATTTCATTTCAATTGAAATTTGGTTATTCATCATATGCGAGGATCCCCGTTAAGCATTCATGGCTAAATGGTTAAAGCGCCCAACTCATAATTGGCGAATTCGTAGGTAGTTGACCGAAATGAGCACTAAATACTTTTCAAAAGATCTCCTCCAAATCACTAGTATGGTTATCGAAATCGTGAATATCAGTATGTAGATTTCAGATCCAATTGATAGTATCAAGTTCTTTAGCTATTATTTTTAAGAGATGACCCAATTTGACTCATATCAAATTAAGTAAATTAAAATATAAACTAATAATCATATCCTTAATAATGATAATAAAACTTAGTGAATAGGTTGTAGGCCTGCCTTCTTGAATCAACTTCACCCAACTTAGCCCTTATTATGCTTGACTTGGCCCACTTAAGTCCAAGTGACAAAAAATTTATCTTCATTAGGCAAATACAACTATACAAATGTTAGTGTTGATGCCATAAACACCTTATGGCCTGAAGCCCTCAACATTGAGAATTACTTAAGACTATTAATGGGTCGGATTCGAATTATATCATATTGAATTTGAATTTGAATTTAACAGTGATATATCTTATAGAATCTTGATTATTATAACCATATCTAAATTCATATAAAAATTGAATATTAAAAAAAAATTCAAATTTGAATACTCCTAAAAATCATATATTTGTTATTTTTTTAAAAATTTAACAAAATTTAAATCTAAAACATTTATCCTTAAAAAAACATACACAGAGCATATTAACAAATAAATTTTCAAATCTATTTATCATATAAAAGTAATAATAAAATATAACTTAATCATATATATTTATCATATCATTGTATTTTAAGTTCTATTGTTGATAATAGTACTTATTTGACACTATGAATGCATATATACTTATTTTCCAATCAAATAGTTATAAACTCAAAGTTTTATAAGAGAAGAAACTCATTTCGATCAAATCGAAATTTGCATTACATTATTCTATAGCACAACATTCAACTCCTGCTCATTATTTTTCCTACATCATTTTTTGTTATAAAAATAGAAAAACAAATGCTGCAATTATGATATAGATAACATTTAAATCTAACATTTTATATGAAAATTAACTAATTTGATATATTGTCTAGGAACTCATTACTTTTTTCATCCCAAAATTCATTTTGGTATTACTTTAGAACCTTGTGTATATATATGTATAATATTACATATATACATATAATATTATATATATTTGGATTTGAATTATTGATAGATCAAATCAAGTCAAATCCATATTCGTTCAATTTATTTCGAATTATGAATTTTTTTAATTGAATCATATCCGTCGAATCTTTTATCAATTAAAAATTCTAAATTATCATATCGAATTCGAATTAAAATCCACTCAATTCAGAGCCAAATTCCTTTATTTAATATAATAAGGGGTTAAAGGCCTAAAATTGTTGAGTTTGAAGGGCACTACAAACCCCAAAAAGGAAATTTTCCTAAATTACTTTTCTTTTTATGATTGAATTTATAAATAATTTGCAGTCAAATTCCATTAATAGATTAAAGTGCATCCACAATCCATTGCCCCTTATTAGATGTTATCTTTATATTTTAAATTGATGAAGAGTAACAATTTTAATTTATTATTATAAGTTATAAATGGCTACCTTCTTGTCTATATAAAGTATAACATTTGTCTAATTAGGATTTGTGAGCATGTTTTATCCTCATCGTATAAATTTCCTAAATGAATCCATCACATACGAAAATAGGTTCCCCGGTAATTCATTATTTTTAAATTCTTTTCGACCTAATCTCTCAATCTATTATACCAATCATAGTTTAGTTTAAATATATTATGATTAGATATAAAATACTTCAGTAGCTCAACTCAATACAAAGGAATCCCTTTAAATAGTATAAGAGTATAAATGAGTTGAGTTCGAAACAAATTTTGAGTTTGAACTTGAACTCAATAAGTCTCCTGTTAAAGGCTCAAATTTAAGCTCGAGTCTAATATTTTGAGCTCAAGCTCAATTAATACTGAGCTTGGCTCAATAAAATTTAATTATTAATATATAATAATTATTTAATATTATATATAAAATATTTTAAAAAATAAATTATTTATATAAATAGCTATTTAATTAATATACAAAAATATTTAAAAATAAAATAAGTAAATTATTAATATATAATAATTATTTAATTAATAATTAAAAATAGAAAAAAGCTCATGAATCAGCTCGTGAACTTTTGAGCAACTAAATCAATACTCAAACTCAACTTATTATAAAGTTCGAGCTAGGCTCGAGCTATAATCGACCCGGCTCATAAAATTCTTGAGTCGACTCGACTTATCTTATATCCATATTTTAGTATGATTATAAATTTGAAATATACTGATTTTTGAATTCAACCAGTAAACTTAATAATTTATGCATGTATCATGGATATACAAATGTCAAAAGAGATTAATCATTGTCATTTAGCACCCTAGATAGAATCTCATACTCCAACTAAGTTCCCTTTTCAATTTCATTGGTTTATTGAAAAGCAATTCCCATCTCTATCTTGATCACCATAATCCAAATTCTTTAATTTTAATATACAAATAATAGTCATATGTTTGATTAAAATGAGAGATTAATCCTTCCAGCTCTAGGGTTTCCAGTGTGCTTTCCATTTGTCATGCTTAAACCAAAACTTATTTATTTATTTTTAATTTATTATTGGTGGGACAATAGTTGTTCTTTTATTTAATTTTTGGGACAATAGTTGTTCTACTTGTACCTAAACAACTTTAAATGCCCTACATTGGTCAACCACTCCACATAACTCCTTTCTCATGTCCAAACAAAAACTCCCTGAAAAGAGAGAGAATGAAAATCCAAACTAAGTAAAATAAAACAAATTAAGAATATATGTTATTTGTATAGTTGGAAAGACTTAAAAGGGTAATTATGGTGGTATATATATTTTTGATATGTTAATAGAATGAACTATATTCAACAAAGATAATATTAAGATAAATTCATATTCTTCATCTGTATTGCTTTTAATTTTCCAACCTCTTCTTCTCTTTCCTTTTTTTTTCTTGGGTCCTTTTTTTTTTTTTTTACAAAAAAAGTATATTATCATACAAAATAATTTAATGAATATTCATTATTTTCTAATATGAATACTTAAATACGGGTCATATATATTGATGATACCTACCGTTCCACAATAAAAAAAGTTGAAGGTTTGAAATAATTCATAAGCTATTCCCTTTCTCCCACATTTTGAGGCAATTTTCCAAAACAAATCCCCCAACAATATATGCATGCTAGTGGGACAATACCTTGAAATATATTAAGATTTTATATATAGGAATAGATTTGTGCAACATCATTTGGTGATGTGTGCCTCTTCCCAATCCCAATCCCCTCAACTGGGGGACTTGATTACATTTAATATCCCACATCAAGAGGAGTTAAGGACTTGAAATGGTTTATAATTATTCATCATTTCCCATGTTTTATAGCGTCTTTCAAAACAAAATCTCCTTTATATATGTTACTAGAATAATACCTCGAAACAGTTGAACATCATATCTAAAGACAAATCTGTATAATATCAAATATCAATACCACTAGTATTTATCATTATCACATGATATTACATATTTTTACATATTATAAGATAAATATATGTATATATGATTATAGAATACAAGGGTTATTATTCTATTAATCGAGTTACACCATATTTATATTTAGTAATGCGAGATTTGGGCTTTCAAATCAAATTGCCACAAAATGTGTATATGAATAAAAAAATTTAAATTATTTAAAAGAAATAGTTTTTTAAAATAAAAAATAGGGCAAAAAGAAAGCGAATAGGAAATGTACATAACACCCCACTTAAACCAATCATAAACCATATGCACACAAAAACAAACAAAGCCAGATATACATACACTATATATATTTACAAAGAGAAAGGGGAAAAGAAAGACTTTTTCAGCTTCAAATATATCATCTTATCTCTCTACTGGACACTTTTTGACTCCCTTTTTCTTCGTTTCCTCCAATTATTATCATTACATGTATTTTTGTTCTTCATATTTGTCTCTCATTCTTCCCCAATCCAAATCTTTTTCCCCCTCCTTTTTCTGTCTATCTCTTTTCTTTCTTCATTATTAGGAGTAAGTAAAGCTGGTACCCATTTCAGATCTGTCTCTCTGCTTCGATATTTCCTGCACGGAAGGTATCCTATGTTTTCCCCTTTTTTTTTCTGCACAGTTAAGTGGGTCTTTTGCTTTTCTATAAAATTTGCCCAGATCTGAGCTTCTGATATTGTTTGGATTCATCAATTTTAAGTCCCTTTTGATTTTTCTGCATTTTCTTTTTCTGGGTCGAATTATTTTTTTTTTAGTATTGTTCGAATTTCAAGAAATCTTGTCACGTTTGCCCATGAATGAAGCTTCCCGTGCTTAAATTCCCAAGGAAAAAGTATTGTTTTCTTTTCTCTTTTCTCTGAAAATCCCACATTCTTGTTCCCCTTTTTGTGCTTTTGTGTCTAGTTCAGACTTCAGACCCTTCGTGATAATCGGCTCCGGGTTGCTGATTCCTCCTGAGGACTCGGGAAATTATTCTCGGTTATCGGAGAATGGAAATCGTCGGCGGCCGTGAGTCGCAGAACTTGCGAGATTTTTTGAGAATTAAGGAGGAAGATCGTCATAATAATGTCAACCAGAGCAGCTCCTCGACTAGCGGCGGAGGCCGCCATAATCCTTCTGGTCTAACATTAAACGCCGTCCTCAGCTTGAAAAGAGGGCCACCACCAACGGCCGACGAGCCGCTGCAACGTGCCCAGTCGAACCGAACACTGCTGGACATTATCCGCGAGGACCAATCCTCTGGACTCGGCGCCGCCCGAAGAGACGGTAGAAGGAGCTGGCGGCATTTGACGGACAAGATCCGCCTCGGCCGCAGAGGCAGCGCCGCCGCCGCTTGGTCTTCCACCGTTGCCATCCCATCCTCCGATGTTCCCCTCACCACTAACAACAACGCGATGACGATGATGACTCGTCGCCCCTCCTTCCGCTTCAACTCAAACACCGACTCGGGCGAGTCTACTCAGCCCGCTATTTCCGCTGCGGGTCCTGGTTTGCAAAGGAATCCTAACCGACCCATAGAGATAACCAACGGAAGTAGAATCGAGGACACGAGTAGTTCATTGCCAAGGAGGCGATTAATAAGCGAAACTAGCGAGGAAGAACACGGCGGCGACACCATAGAAGAGGAGGAGGGTCCGGCGGAGCAGCCGGTGAGGATGTCATTGATGGCATTGTTGGCGGAGACGGATAGGCAAATGGGTGTGGAAGGATCGGCATACATAACGGATGAGAAGGAGGAGGGGGAGGAAGAAGAGGATGAGATCATCATCGGCGGCGGTGCCACCTCCGCAAGCGGCGGAGAGTACAACAATTGTTGCGTGTGCATGGTGAGGCATAAGGGTGCGGCGTTTATCCCCTGCGGGCACACATTTTGCCGGCTGTGTTCCCGGGAGCTTTGGGTACAAAGGGGGAACTGCCCACTCTGCAACAATTACATTTTGGAAATTCTTGATATCTTCTGACCATCTAAAAAAAAAAAATCAAGTAAATTTTTTTTTGGGTCTCTGTATTTTATTTATTTATTTTTTTTTGGTGGGTTGTGGTGGATTTTCAGTGGTTAAGCAATTTGATTATTCAGAAATTTGGGGGTTGAGTTGGGGTTGGCTTTTGGGTTACCTAATGTATATTTGTTCTATAAAAGATTGGATGTACCTTTGGAATGAATTGGGGCATAGGAAAAGTGTATTTTTGTCCCTTCAATATATATTTTTTTTCAAATTTAATCCCTAATTATGTGATTAATTTTGATTTAATCAAACTCAACTCGATAAAATTTTCTCGTAATTTTTTATTTGAACAAATTCAATCAAACCCTTTTTTTTTAAACATAATTTTGATTTGACCAAATTCAATGCAAGAATTTGGATATGGAGCTTTTGGTTGATGGAATATTTTACAAACTATATTCACATAGTTGGAGTAATGGATCTATTTGGTTACTTTGGTTTGATGCTCAAATTAGTATATATCGGATTGATTCAGGGACATAATTATTATATTTTTATAAATAAGATTTGATGTTCGAATTTCATCAACTGTAAGATGAATAGTAAGTGTGAATAAAAAGAATATTTATTGATTCGAGCAAGAAACTAATGCAAAAAAAAATCTCAAAAGTTCTTGCGCTTAATTCATTATCTACTAAAAAATGAGCAATTGATGTAAAAATATCTCAAAAACCCTTGTGCATGAATCAATTCAATATAACAATATCCACTAAAAACCAAGTGATCAATGTAAAGTACAAGGCAAAATACAAAGATGTATTTAACTTTTAAGTCACTATATGCTTGAGAATGAATAGAGTATAATCACTATTTGTGTACTTAATATCATTGAATGCAACTTTACATAAACTTTAATTTTCTTCAAGAAAGTGTCCCCTAATTAAAATAAAAGTGAAACCTATCTCAATGCAATCCATTTTTCACAAAAGATATATGAAAAACAAAAATATGATGAAAATGAGTAGCCTAAATTTGTTGAAAATATTGGTGAGACTGGACAATAAATGCAAGCTATTATTTTTGCATAGAATGGACAATAATTGCTAAGCCCATGATAAGGGAGGAAAAAACAGCCAACAAAACAAATTTATGTCAATGAGTCCAAAAATATGAATAAGTTTTGCTCATAAGTTCCTGTCAACATTGATATGTGATGTCTCACCACAAAATTGAAAAGGGACTTCTTCAAAGTGCAAACTTTGGGTTAATTCCAATTGTGTTTGATATTAATTTTTTTTTTTTGGTTTCTCTTTTTAATTGTATATTGAATGGTATGAACTTATATTTCGTTGGATGTTTAATAGATTTGGATCGATTTAAAATAAATCGATCGGATTTGAAAAATAAATAAAGGAGATAGAAGCAAGTACATCTACATCTAACTTCTTCATAAATTTACGGACATTCAGATTATAAATTTAATAGAAAAAATCAGTAGACATAGTATTTTATTCCTTATAATTGATTGGAACTCGAGATTGTTTTAGAAAAGTTAGAGGAAGTGACGTGAAAGTGAAATAACAAAATTGTAACGAGTCGACGAAATTAAAAAAAAAAAAAGTATTCGTATATTTCAACATCATGTGACTACAGATAAAACATTGTTAAGTTATAATTTTATTGAGTCTTTCTCAACTACCCAATTTTTAAAACTCGAAAAGATTGCATTTATTTAAAATTCAAATTTGAAAATATTTGCTCATATGCTTATTTATTTGTATCAATTGAGAATTTAAAAAAAAAAGGGGGAAAAGAAAAGAAAAGAAATAAAAAGGCGTGCCTAACTTGACATCATCAGTTAAGGCAGTTCACCTGAACACACTTACTTGTACCTAACTTTAGGTTCATGGCAACATCATCCTCACTTTATATATAATAGTTTTTTAGAACTTATTTTTATACTATTGTGATTTCTAGATGTAATATTTTAATCTTTTATTATTTTAAACATGTAGCAATACCTAATCAATTTTATAATACTTGTATAGATCACTACAAATTAAAAAAATGTATTTTTTTAATTAATTTACAACTATATGATACGTGTAGTATATTTCTCACTTTCTTTCTTTCTATAAATATACATTAGTCGATGGATATATTGTCCCTTCATACATAAAGCACTGGATGATTTATTTTGGAGCATGGCGAGAAGAAAGAAGTTATAATTAATAGACGTTATATATCAGTGGAAGAATGAAAATACTTATAAATCATGAGTTAAAATAAAGAAATTATGGATAATGGACTTTGTGCATTATTCGGAAAAGGAATGTATTTATAGAATTATTTTTGGTAAATCAAAATTTGGTATAACGCCTTCAAATCGTTATCTGTGAGTCTAAAGTCGTTTTTTTAATAGTAAAAACATAAATATAAAATATATATATATATATATATATATATATCCAAAAGTTACAAATATCCTTAAATTTTGCTTTACAAAGTAAAAGATCATGCAAAAGTTTTAGGAATAAAGATACTTTACCATTCAAATATCCACATTTTTACACTTTGGTAAATAAACTTTTTTTTTTCGCGACATTTTACCATTTGAACTATATATATATATATATATATTGACCTTGCCATCCATGAACCATTTTGGAAAAGTATTTCAGTAAATGAGCGGCCGTAATCTTTTTTAAACATATTTTTTTTATCACTTTATTAAAATACAATTTATTTAAACTTGAATTATCATGGGATATGCAATTGAAAATAAACTGAAAAAAGCTCGTTGTATTTTGCAATTAAACAAAGCTACACTAAGGAGACGACCATTATATCTATAAAATTAGAAGATTTGATTATAATACTTAAAAATGGAAGCTTCTGACATTGATGTAACGAAGTTTTTACATAATATTCCACCAGAATTTGTTCATATATGATGAGGTGAAAAAAAAAGAAGTGTAGTTTAAATAGTAAGGTGTTACAGAAAAAAATTTAATTAGCAAAATATAAAAACACATAATTTAGATGATAATCTATTTTTATCCCAAAATTTTATGTGTTGTTTAAGTATGGCAAACATTACTAACTCATAGGGGACTTAAGGAGAATATTTTTTAATTTTGAATGTTTTTACATTAAGAATTACAGCAGTATAACATCAAATGAATTTTACGATTGACATAATATAATCTTACTATTTAGTTAAATTAGATAGAAATTTTTTACGTGTAACGTACTTTACTTGGGAGTTAGTATCCTAAAAATTAGCATTATAACTTTTTTAAATAGGCAAATTAACTTGAGAGGTAAATTATAGATTTTTAGGTTTTAATGTGCGTATATTCAATATAAATCATACTATAGGGGAGCAAAACGTAATAACAAAAACTTAAATAATTGGGGACATGAATGTGGATCAGGTCCACATACGGCCCATTCTCTTCCGATCGTGAGAGACAATCTGGGCCCAAACCTATGGCCCGCTAACTCTGAAATGGGCAATGGCTTGTTGATTGACCCGGCCCAAAAGTATCTGCACAAAAATAATCGGATCCATAGGGTCCGAGACCCCCAACGAAATTCAGGGTCCAAACACTTTGTCGAGCTCCGATCGAAGCTGCCATGGCAGAAACTACTCACGCAACAACATCCTAATTCAAAACAAGGATTCTACAGTGAATGCCCCCCCTTTATAAAGGTCCTGATCAAATGGGGAGATTAAAATCCAGTATTTTGTTGTTTTTAGTGCTGTTTTCTGCTTCTGGATCAATAGCAGAAGAAGAGAAAGTAGGAGAACTAAACGAGGAGTTTACGGAGGCGTTGCTGTTGAGGCCACTGCCCGATCGAAAAGTGCTGGCTCATTTCCACTTCCAGAGTAGTGTGCCGCCGACTCGAACATATGGCCGCCACCATTACCTCTTCCCTAAATCAATTTATCAGCTGGTAAAACGTTTAGTTTTAAGCGTTTTTTATTTTCTTAATATTCAGTATTAGATTAATTATTGGGGAATTGCTTGTGAGGTTCATTGAATCATTATTATTTTCTGTTCCCATTTTTTTCTGCCAAAAATTGCTCTTCTTTGTGCTGGATTATTTGAATTTAACGTTTTACGCAGTGTTGAACTATTTGGTTTGATGAGCATTAAGATTTACGAGTGGACGGATTAAAGTGTATGAAACATTGTTCTTTTTGAAGTGAGAACTCAAAATTTTGAACTAGCGACCTGTGATCAGATCAATTTTATCATTGCCTAAATGATTTATAATTTTGAACATTGCTGCTGGGGCAGCGATTGACATGGTTCTGGATACTTGGTGACTGAAGCGGCATCTTGATTACACTCTTTTTTGTTCTGAGATGCTATGGTTTGGACCTGAAAATGTATAAGATTTATTGCAACTCTGAGTGACATTGGGTCACATATGGATAGTTTTTTGATAGCTGCTTTCTCATCTTGAAGGCTTCTGAGTAACTGCTAGAGATCTTGCTTTTCTTGTTTCATATTCTCTTTCATGCAATTAATATTTGTTTCTTTTAACATTTTGATAGTTCATGGAAACTAATTAAATGTTTCGCGCCGGATTCCCTAACTTTAAGCAGTCTGAAATTTTAACTATCAAGTCCTATTGCTGCACAATCAGGTCCACAAATTCCAAGTTCGGGAGATGGAGCTGTCTTTCACACAAGGTCGCTGGAATTATGAACGGTGGGGAGGATTTGAACCAATATCAAGTAGCAATGCAAAGCCACCTGGAGTAGAATTATGGGCTGATTTTGACATTCCCCAGCATCAGGTTGATGATTCCTGGAAGAATCTAACACATGCTCTTTCAGGACTCTTTTGTGCCTCAATCAATTTCTTGGAGCATTCAACTAGTTACTCCGCCCCTCAGTGGAGCTTTCAATCACTTTCAGGCAAGTTACGGTATGGCACATTGCCTCGTGAAGCTGTTTGCACGGAGAATCTCACGCCCTGGTTAAAGCTGCTTCCTTGCAGAGACAAAGCTGGGCTTTCTTCACTGATGGACCGACCTTCAATATACAGGGGGTATTATCATTCGCAGAGGCTGCATTTGAAATCAGATGAGTTTGATACATCTAAGATGAGTACTGGGATAGTGCTTGAACAGACCCTTACTGTTGTTCTTCAACCAAACACATTTTCTGGAAAAATATCACAACCAAATTGGTCCCTGAGCTCACTGTTTGGCAGGAAAGTCAGTGGAAAATGTTCACTTTCTAGTTCTAGTAATGTGTATGTCCAATTTGAGCAGAATTTAGTATCTGAAGTGAATGAATTAAGGGAAAAAAGTGAAGCATCAAGGAATGAGATTCTTATTCACGAGGGCTTTCAGAATAACCCTCTATTTGAGTTATCACTTCCCCCCAGAAGGGTTATAAAAGAATTGAAGAGCTCCCAGAAAGAAGGTTCTATCCTCTATGAATTTCCAGTTGACAATTATGATGAATCTGACCCATTTGATTTGGGGTTAAGGTGGAAGGTGCCTCTAGTCTGGTCATGTCCGCAGACACCCTTACGTGTTAGCAGATTTTTATTGGGAAGTGGGAATGAGAGGGGTGCTATAGCCCTCTCAATGAAATCCACTCAGAACAACAATGCAGAAACAACTGGTTATGGTGAGAAAGAATGCTGGCTAAGAGTTGGTATTTTTCAAGTAGTGCCTTGGTATGTCAAGGTCTATTATCATACGCTGGAAGTTTTCTTAGATGGAGAACCTCAATCTACAATGGATAGCATAGAGAATATACATGTCTCACCTTCTGAAGACAAGGTCTCTCCTGGAGTGATGGAAATAGTCTTGAGATTACCCTGTAGTGTTAAAACGGCTGCACTGACTTTGGAGTTTGATAAGGTATGCTCTGTTTAAATTCAGTTAGTATCTTTGATAGATTATAAAGACAAATCAGGCTTTTGTCTGCTTTCGTGAAAAAAAATGTAATACAAAGAGAAAAAGAAAAGCAAACATTGTACTTTAATGTGGTAAAATATTCTGCTTTTGTACATAGTCTATAGGCCAAAATTATTGAAGCAAGGAAGAATAGAGTTGTAGTATCTGGGATTCACCTCACTTTTCTTTTTGTATGTTCTTACTTTTAACTGCGTCGTGATGGCTAATATTAGGTACTTATGTAATTACTTTTGGCTAAGTGACATTCTAAAAAGTATCTGAAACTATATCCTGGATCATGAGTTCAAAAAATCTAAATAAGAGAGGGTTGCTTTTCAAAACATCTTAATATTGTCGATCCCCTGCCTCGTTTCTCCTTAATCCTTGCTTAGGATTTGTTGCTAATTCCAGCAAATATAGGAGGAAAAAGGGCCAACTTAAAGTTCAACTACTCATCCGACATGCGCCATTGCTAGCCTCAAGAACTGAAAGCCCAATCCTCTCCAGTAACATGGCAAAGTGGGCTACAAATGAATATGCTGATTCAGTATAAAAACAACTAAAACAAATTGTGCTTTTCTTGGATTGCTGGGCAAGCCATCTGAAAATTGCGTTTCTGTATTTACACTTATTAAGTATTGCATTATTATTATTACTATTATTTTTTTGAAGTGTTTGTCAATCAAGCTCTCTAAGTTTGGATTTAGTTTTGTTCATCTGTCTTTCATGGAACTTTCTATGCACTTTCAGCTTTATCCTTTTAATATTCTTATTTCTTTCATGCTGTTTTAACAGGGGTTTCTTCATATTGATGAATATCCTCCAGATGCTAATCAGGGCTTCGACATCCCATCAGCAGTAGTGCGCTTCACTGACTTCCAAACAAACATGAGTTTTGATGATAGTTCCTTGAAAACAGTACCCATATTGTCCAAGTTACAGGTATTGAAACAAGTAATTCCCATACGTTTAGGATTTCTTCTCTTTAATTTCTCTTCATTGTATAAACTATTGCATTTTCCTTTAGGAAAATATCCCTGTTCTCTCATACACGGAAGTACTACTTGTGCCTTTGACAACTCCTGATTTTAGCATGCCTTACAATGTGATCACAATCACATGCACGGTTTTTGCTTTATACTTTGGATCGCTGCTCAATGCACTGAGGAGACGTGTTGGTGAGGAAGAAAGGCTTCTAAGAGGAAAAGGTGAGATATTCTAGCAAATCCTTTACTTCATACACTTTTGTCACCTTGGTTATTATGCTTAAATCACGGACCTTCGTATGGAAACCATAGAAAAACAGCATTATGAACTTCTTAGTCCAAGAAGATGCTGCCATCAATTGTTGAGTGATTGCATATATCCCCTCTTTTGTGGTGAACATTGCACCACCGTGCTTGCATTTTTCAGTAATTGGTTAGTAAGAGCACTTGTGGGCCGCAGGAAGGGTGTTGAGAAATCACATTTTACTAGTTAGACAAATTTAAGAAGTTGGGCGATTCATGGGAACAAATTATATGAATTATCTTTAACTAGGATCCATGGGCCTCACGTGCAGCCATATAGCATAAAGTGATATTGATTAAGATTTTCACTTGATTCTAGGAACACAAGGGTAACACTAGACCTATGCAGTGGCTCTGAACACCTTTAGGATATTTAAGTTAAGATCACGGCAATGGCAGAGTTTCAGTTGAACTGTTCTTGTCATAAATTTTGATGTGCCATTTTATTACAATGTATCCCAGATTCTATTCCATCTTGGTGACCTCTCTCTAGCCTTTTCTCTATCTGCATCATCCCTTCTCCTAACAGGGCTCATTTTCATTTGCTTGTAGCAGCAAAGAAGGCAGGGCCGCTAACCTTAATGCTGTCAAAACTGTCGGCTAAGTTGCGAGGAAAGCCATGGGAGCCACCACCACAACAATCATCTCCAAAATCCTCCATAAATTATAAGCTAATTGCGAAAGTGGCGTTTGTAGCCTGCATTGCTGCCGCTTGGCAGTATTATTTCCAATGACCACCAGAGCAGGTTACACGCCATTTTCCATGTATGATAATATATCTTTTAGGAATAGGGATTAGCGAGGATAAGCATCAAAATTTTGTTCCCATTTTCAGCTTTTATCCTTCAAGTACTGATTGATCAAATTCTGCTCCCACTTATTTTTGTCATACATATCAAGAGCCAAGAATTCCAGTCTTGCCAACTACTATCTATTGCTTCTGTATTCTGGACACGCACACGCATAGATCAGGTGCCGGATGGATATCAGGCTCATAACAATTGTTGAAGACATGGATGAAACTAAACAAAGATCAGTGTTTTTCAGACAGCAGAAACCTATGCTTTTCGCTTCAAATGTACGTAACCAAAATACAAGGGAGGAACAAAATCCAGAGCACACCAGGAATAGTGTTTTGGTCACCATCTAAGGTTCTTCTGTTTTATCTTATTTTCTTCAAAGGGGGAGCAGCAACAATCTCATCACTTCTCATTCTTTTCATGTTTTGACTGAAAAAACTGCATGAAAATCGGTCGTCTGATGAAGAAGCAGCATCACTGTTTCTTTCCTGGAGACCTGGAGTACAAAATTGATGTTTTTCATTAGGAAATTTGTTACCATTGGCAATGTAACAAAGAAGATTTCTAGAAGTCTTGGCTTTTCTCAGCTTTACCTGAAACAGTTTGATCAGACTTCGTTTTCTTTAAATGACTTTCATCTTCTAACCACAACTTTCTTTTCGAACCCAAGCCATTACATCCATTGCACTCTGTTCTTCGCTTCATCGCATCTACTTGTCCTAGAAAACAGCAATTGGATGAATCATACTAAGGCAAAAAACCAAGGCCTTGTTTGGTTGCCAACTCTCAATTTATCTTCTAACTTTCAAAATATAAATAAACAAACTATATACATTTTTCAACCGCAATCCCAAAACACACCCAAAAGGATTCAAAATACCCTCTCAAAGTATTTACTGCCAATTTCCCAATGTCTAGTCCTTTTATTTTTTTCCCCCCTATTCAATTTATATATATATACATTCGTAAATGAAATTTTATAATATCAATTTTATCCTATTAACTCAACAAAAAAATTATTCCTTTTTCAAAACACAACTAAACAAATAATTTTCTCCCAAAATATTTTCAATCTACTATCCAAAATACAAATAAACAATCATTATATTTTCTAACTCCACTATCCAAAAATTATTTTGCCAAAATATTTTGGTAAAATGCTCCACAATGTAAACAAACAAGCCCAAAGAACTATCCCCATGTAATGCACCTCAAAAAGCAAAACATTTCTGGATTGACAACAGGTTTTTGAAGATAACAACTTTTCAAGCAAACAAAACTGACCTAAACTACTGCAATTGACCTTTTCATTGTTGAGAATACTGCAATACTCCAGCTGTGGCTTTTTAGGATCTCTAGAATAAACTAGTTCCTTCGTGCTAACAATCCCATTTCCAGCATCTTCTGGGTCATGTGATCCTGATGAACCAAAAAATGATCAAGAATACTCGGTAGAAATGATCAGCAATACTCCAAACACATCTGCAAAAACTTTCCATGGGAGCCCATAAAATAGAACAAAGCTTTTTTAAGGAAAATCACCAAGCACTATTTTATATAATTCCCAACTGAAAGTTCACTCTAATAAGAAAATTCATGACAGAAGGGCCATACATGTAAAGTAAACCAAATAGCATTTATCAAAATAGAAATTCCCCAAGAAAAAAAAAGAAAAAGAAAAATTTACTTTTTGAGCCAATTTTGGAAAGCTTGCCATCAACAAGAAGAGCATCAGAATCATTGGCGCCAGTGGACAACCCCCGAGCAGAGAAGAACCCAATCAGAGACTTCCACGTAACGGAAGAAGCTACTAGATCAACCCCTCTGCTTATGAAGTGACCGTTGAGTTTCAGAGTATTCGGGTCGAGCCCGAATACCCGAGCTATCGACCCGAGGTCCAGTTTCTGCTCATCCCACGCTATAATTTGGACTATCTTCGACACAGATGGGCAGAATAATTTTATCCTTCTATTCCCTTTCTCTCCTCCTTCCATTGCTTATTCCTCTGAAAGAAACAGTAAAATCACAGTTTGATCTTTGGGTTACTGGAAATATCTCTCTTCGTATTGATCTTCGCACTGTGCTGCTGAAGGAGGTTTCTGCTCTCCAGCGGAAACGTAGAACGTTTTCAGGGGCTGTATCTTTGAGGTTCTAATGGATTCTCGAAGTATCTCACCAAGCTGGAAGCTTTCCGTTTAATTATTGATTTTTTTTAAAGAGCTTATTTTAAATGATGAATTTTTATTTTTTTAATAAATTAATATTTTTAATTTTAAATTAAATAAATTAAAATATAAATTATACACAATACACATTTGGTGCATAACGGGCTCATTTTTAATTGAATACAAAATTTTTTATATAATAGGAGAAATAAATGTCACTTAAATTATAAATCACTGAACTTCTAAAATTTTTTCTATTTTAGTATGTTATCCCAAAAAAAAAATTATACTTTGTTTGGATATATTTTTTGTTTAATTTTATTATATATTTATTGTATGTTTTAGAAGAATGAATAATTAAATAATTATGGGAGAATGTGAAATCAAGGTTGAGAAATATTATTGATGTTTGGTTATAGTTTTTAAAAATAAAAAAATATGGGGTTTGAGAGTTTTGATATGTTTGGATTTATTTTTAAGGGAATATTTTTTACTGTAGATATCACATCATTACTTTTGTATTGATGTTTGAGGGTGAAAATTGATATTAATTTTTTTTAATTGTAAGGATATTAATTAAAAATATTATGTATATATGTATGTACATGTATTGAGATATATAATTATTAAGTGGGTTGTATTATAATATTTTATGAGTTTTGTTTGTTAGTTAAAAATTTATTTAATAATAATAATTACTACAATTATTATTATTATTATTATTAGTAGTAGTAGTAGTAGTAGTAGTTGTTGTTGTTGTTGTTGTTGTATATTTACCCTAAGTATTATTAGTAATGTTATTACTACAATTATTTTTACTATTATTATTGTTATGATTAATATTATTATTATATTATGGGTATTATTATAATTACCAATACTATTACCATTACTAGTATTAGTATTATTATCATTTTATTTATTATCAATGCTACTTACACCATAAATATAATTAATACTATTATTATTATTATAATAATAACTATTATTATTAATTTTATTTTTATTAGTATTATTATTAATTATCTTTTTATTATTATTATTATTATTATTATTATTAGTGATGGGTATGTGGAGTGTCATGTGTGGAGCGAGGGTGTGGTGGGTGGCAGGGGGTAGGGAAAGGTAGATAAAGGTGTTGGAGAATGTAAAATTAAAGTGTGATTTGATAAATAATGGGAAGGATAAAAGATTTTTATGATATTTACTGTAGTGAAAAATAAAAAAAATAAAATATTTAGGAATGTTCTTGTAGAACAAGCTTGTTTTAGGAGAACATATCCAAACAAACTGTTAAAATTCCTTATAACATATAACACTTTATATATATATATATAATTACACACTCCATGTATGAGTAAAATTTGAACTAAAAAATCAATATATAAAGGTGTAATAGTGATGCTATTGAGGCATTGAAAATTTGACACTTTATTAATTTTTTCTTGATATATTAAAATTTTATTGATTGCCTTTAGGCATCATTTTCAATTATGTTATTGCGATTTACTAAATTTTTTTCTAATTTAGCATAATATGTTGAAAATAACTTAAAGCACTTCATATTCTTAATTTATATTCATTGTGACACTTTATGCTTTAATTATAATTCAATTTTTATTAAGTTTCCGCTATAATCGATGCCTCATATTTTCTTTTCCCCCCATTTTACTAGCTCAAGAGTCAAGCAAAATGTTATCTAATATTCTTTTATTACTATTAATCATGAAATTATATCAAAGTATTATGCTTATTTTAAATAATGTCAATTGTTGTGCAAAAATTAATAAAAAATTATTGCGAACGATATTTATAAAGAAGAATACAATATTTATGTAGTTATATAGTGGTTAAATTTTAGCGTTGAGCTGCACAAGTTTGGAGTAAAATTTAGTTTGAAAATGTTATTAGGAGTACTCATATAATAACCATAAGATGAGGGGTGTGCTTCTAAATTATTTCTGGGGTAAATATTTAAATTCTTAAACGTTGGGGTTGAAATGTCAATTTTTCCTTCATAAAATAATTATTAAATAAACAATCAACCTCCGCCATGGCTAAAGTATAAATAGGAGAAACATTCAAACTTCAGGCTCAGCAAACGTAGTCAAGAAATTGGGCAGAACAAATTTCAGAACCCAAAGCCCACAAGAAATCCACTTTGAGACATCGAGAAATTGGAGGGAATCTCTATTGGCTTAAGGAGCAGGGCAAGGAAGGAATCAGCATAGGAATACTTCCAATGGCGGGCGGCTCTTCTCCAACATTCCTGGTCTTTGCCGAGGCTTTCCTATCCTCAGCTTCATACGTGCGAAACCCTCTTCAGAAATCATCCTTAAATCGCCTTGTTTTCGTTCACAGCTACCGAAAATTTCATCGCGAGGTCTGTGAGTAATAAAAGGTGCGTTCTTTATTTCTTTTCTTTTCCCATTTTTTTAAAAATTTTTGTGATGCTTAGATCATAATATGCTGCAGCCTTATCAAATGCATTTGCCCTCTTTTTCCCCCTTGCTTCTGTGTAATTCTTTTCTTTTCTTTTTTTCCCTAAAAGATTTTTGAGTTAGGAGCCATTTTGATTATCTGTCACTTGTGAATTTGCTCTGTTGGTTTTACGATTTCAATGCCTTGTTGTCAATTGTGAGTTTCATTGGTTGTCCCTTTTTCTATTATGATGGGATGGCTTGATTGTTTCTTAGGAATTTGAAATCCATTGTTATATTTTGTTATATTAATCATATTTTCACATTTGTACTTGGGGAAATGGTGTTTTCTTGGCGACATAGAGGGAAATGTTCATGTATTGTAACTATGAAGATGAAGAGCGGAAGTTCAATGATCCTAGGTGTTGTTAGACAAAGAATTAATTTAAATTATAGGGATTGGAGAAAGATTGAATTTGAAAAAATAGTGATGCTTACACCAAGACTGGGGCTAACAAGTTAATGATAATTTTTAGTGCAAATTTAGCTGTGCTTTGTTGTTTGCTCTTTCTCCATTGCAGACACAGAAGAGGGGGGGTTTCATATTTGTATCAGTTGTGCGCACATAAGCCATTATTTGAATAGAAAATCTGATCCAATATGAACTTGTTCAGAATGGCAGTTCCCTTCACCAAACTGAAAATTTGATTAGCAAATAATTTGAACCGTTTTCGGACTGTATAAAGTTAGGGAATGCTACATTCCCATGCATCATCCACATCATACTGCTGGATGCAAAGGCCCAGGAATTTTGTTCTTTCTTAGTTCTTTTATCACTGTCACTGCTGCCGTTACCCATCCACAACACTGGCCATGGAATGAACCAACCAGTGTATTATCAGGCGGATCACTTTGATATGTCATATTCATTATATTTTAACCACTAAAGTATTCCTCATAATTCTTCAACTGTCTGACATTAAAGACAGATTAATAGCAACACCTAAGATTTATTAAAACAGTTTGTTCACTCTAATCCATCATTACCAATTTGCATGTAATTATATAATTGTGTGTATCAGCACTTCCTTCTGTTTTAGGACTTTGAAAACTTCAAAGATGCCAGTAATTCAGAAAATATTATGGATATTTCCTTGCTTTCTTCCTTTCTTTCTTTGTTTCTTTCCTTCTATAGTGATATGTAATTCTTGTATTTGATGTTGCTTTCTTATTTCTTGATTCAGGGAAGCAGAATTCTACTTGAAAAATGGAAGTAAACGAGAGATTGCTTGGTGAACTTGAAGCAATGGGATTCTCTAAGTCTCTAGCCACAAAGGCTCTTTCTTCTGGTAAATTAGTTTACTGAAATACTAAATATATTATATATGGATAGATGTATATCTGGTGAATCTTTTTCTGCAATTAGTATGAGCATACATGGCTATCAATTTCTTTATGCATGTCTGCAGCTTATGCCTACAGTGTGCATTGTTTATGTTATTTTACGTATCAATATTATGCCCTTACTGCATATGTGAACCTGTCATTCTCACTGGTCAGGCTCTTGATACCAATTTTGCCATATTCTTAATTTGATTAGATTAATTTTTATCAAGAATCTTAAACACTGTTGCTTCTGGTAGAACTTTCAGTATCATAGTTTAAAGCATATATGGCCTGAGATTGATTCAAAGTGAGACTTGAGAGTGCAATGAGAAATACTATATTTGATCTCATTGTTGAACTTTTCGAATGTATTTGCATCTTATGTGGTTTCTATATATTTTTCTATTTTTCTCAGTTTGAAAAGTTTCAATATTGAACGTATCAGGGTCTCAAATAAATATTAAGGCATTTAAGTCAATTGATTTTCTTTTTGATGTTCAGCATAAAAATTAGGATGGAAGTTTTCAACTTGAATAACTTGACCAGATACATTTTCCAAAGATTTTAGAACAACTGTATCAGTTATCCAAGCTGATATTGTTAAGTCTTTCTTATAGTTGCAAAAGGCGCACGAGGCGCAGCCCTTGCACCTCGCAGCGCCCTGCACTGCGAATATCAATGAAGCACACGGCTTGGCGCGCTATTTGTGCTATAGCCTAGAGCGCGAGGCACACATCTCATGGGCTTTGCTGCCAGGGCTTTTTGGCAGTCAGTTTTTAACTTAAAGTTAGGGTTTTTGGGATTAATTCCAATTACACAAACTACAAAGTTGCACGCAACTCCAACAGGCAAAAACACTCTCAAGCTCCAGCCACCCCTACCACTGCTGCCAGATCAGTTTTTCTTTTCTTGCTGTGTTCCCAGTTTCTTATTCTTATGTCCTCTTCTCATTTTTTTCTTTTCTTCCACTTTTTCCCTTTTTCTTTCTTCAACCGTTCTCTTTTTTTTCTATTTTCTTCATTTTTCTTTCATAAATTAATGCTGAAATTTTCAGTTTTGTGTTCTTTTTCACTATCTATTTGCTTTTTTTTTTCTTTTTTATTGTTTAAATTCTGAATTTGTTGAAATATGTGCTAAATATGCTGAAATATTGTTTGAATTTATTGAAACTGTCAAAGATATGCTGAAAATAAGTTAAATATGGTGAAATATTGCTGAACATATGTTGAAATGTGAAGAATAACTGCTGAAAGTTCAACTATGTCGTAGAAAATGAAGATACTTCTCATATGTTGAGCTTTATTGCAACAAAGCGCGTGCTTTGCATTGCGCTATAAGATATAACCGCAAGAGACCTTTGCGTTCTTAACAACTATCTCTTTCTTTCTCTGGATGCTGTTACATCCTATTTAATTGTAAGCATTTGTTTCAGCTAAAAAATTACAGCTTGCTCAGAAAACGGGTCACAAGAATGTCGTCCAATGTACTCTAGGGCTTTATAATGTTCAATGATAACAAATGAATGGATCTCTTCTCCTGAATTACTCTACCTCCTACACATCTGCGGACGTTACGTAATTCTATTAGGAATCCAAGCTGATATTGGATGTTGTTGCATCTTATTCTATTCTAATCCTGATCATTTCATGTTGGATCAAAACATTACATATTGTTGAGGATAGAGGTTTAATTATCTGCAACTGACATCTTCCAGTTGGAGGTTCATCATCTTTGCCGCTTGCATGTTTAGTTCTTGATACTAATGTTTCCTTTCAGAAAATGTTTGAATTGCTTCATCAATTAACCCTTAAATTTCTTTAGGTAACTCAAGTATTGAGGATGCTATAAATTGGATTGTTGACCATGAGATTGATACAGCTGCTAAAGAAATGCCGACGGTGGGTTGCTGTGTCTTCATGGCTTCTCATATCTTTGTTGTTTTTTATATAATATGAGCTTAATTAGTTGGCCTTCCTGTGATATTAGATAACTTTTACCATCCAACTAGTGTAGAACTGCATTTTATATCGTGCTATTACATTATTTAGCGCTTCTGCTCCTTGTGCAACTAGCAGCCTCAGGTTCTAGTCGACATCAATATTGAAGCACCTGACTCCTTTCACATTTCTGAACAAGTTAAGTTCAGAGCACAGGAGATAAGGTTTGTGTTCTATGCTCTTTATGAGGAGGCCCATCATCGCTTTTCTCTCTGATAAATATATATTTTTTCATCCTTGGCTTTCTTTCAATCATCTTCAACATGACATAATGATTATATTGGTAAAGTTTTTATAACTTCTCACTTGTAGAGTGGTTCTTTTTTCTTATATTTTCCCACATTGTGAATTCCTCCACTTTTAGGAATCAAGCACGTAAAAAGAAAGCAGAGCAAGAGAAGAAACTAGAAAGAGAAAGGGAGAAGGTACTATGGATAATAGTGTAAAATAATATTGATGTTTTTCATGTCCTCTTATGATTCTTCAAGACAATATTGTCACTTTTCGGGTCCTCTTGTGATTCTTCTTCATATCATTGCTTTGCTCATTACTTGTCGGTAGGATTTGAGGCATTAACTTGTACTGAACGAGTCGTGTGCTTTTTCTGGAGCTCTATTTTTACTCTCATGTATTGACATGTTAGCATGTTTAGCAAGAGAGAATAGAATCACGAAAATCTACTAATATTGGCATGTTACATGTTTGCTAGTTTAAAGTTTCCAACTGGAACAGTTTTTTGCTGAAGTATTATCATTTATGTTGGGTCAGACATTTTCATTAGCTGATGGTTGTTGAAGAGTTCATGAAGCTATAGAATAAAAAAGATGTTGAAGTTTGCTTTTCATGAAAGAGAGCCAAGTACGTACATGATGGGTGTGACACTGTTTTCTTGTTAACCTAATTCTAAGATCTTGTATGCAAACATAGAAGTTGTTAGCAGCAAAGTTGTTGACTTTTTTTATTTAAAGAAGATCAACTGGTGTTAATTTGTTGTCTCTATGTACCTGCAAATATAGTATGAAACACATTGACAAGGATTTAGGTCTGGTGTTTAGCATGTACCCTCTCATCATAACTCTTTCACTGCCATTTTCCATGACACAATAGTTTGGCTAACTGCATTCTTTTGGAAACTATTCTAATAGTCAGCCAGAAAAATTCGGTATGACATTGTTATTGATTGCTCATATCAAAAGTATAGAATGAGTTTATTTTCATGCAGAGCTAGCATGGCCTTATTTTCATAACTTTACTTTAGCCTGAGCTTATTTTTATAACATTACTTAATTAATATGGCTGGGTCATAGGCAACTAAAAATGCCCTAAATAATGCTTGTGAAAAAAAAACAGATCCCCTTTTTTCTCATTCATATGCATCCTGATTAGTATTTTCAATATATTCCAAGTCATGATGCTTCACTTTAAGTCATGATATTCTTGTACCTACAATTCTCTGTGCTTCATTTGGTAGCCTATTCTAAATTTTTATACTGGTTTCCAAATGTCTGTCTGTTGTGCTACTTATCCCATATTACATTTCTTATACCTGTGATTGTCAAGCAAAATGATTTCATGGTTTGCATATGTCGATAATTCTAGTATTCTTTCATTGGATATTTCTTTTACTTGTAGGAAAGGATTCGACAAGGTAAAGAACTGTTAGAGGCTAAGCGCATGGCAGAAGAAAGTGAAAGAAAACGGTTTGGATTAGATTTTCGATTACATTTTATCTTCAAGGTGTTTGTTGTTGTGCTGTTGTTGCTTATAATACTCATGGCACCTTTTGTTTTCTTTGACCGAATCTCAGGTTTATGGCCCAGAGGAAAGCAGAGAAAGACGAAGAGAGAAGAGCACGGGAGAAAATTCGTCAGAAACTGCATCAGGATAAGGTAATAACCTCTGTGACATAGTGATCCTGTGTATCCTCAAAATTATTTGCCCCCGGATTTCACTCATTATTTCTTTGTTTCTTCTGTTTTTCATCTACAAAACAACCTGGCTTACTTATCTTTCTTGTTTTTCTGAACAATCTTGTTTCTTATATCATATATCCTTCATCTGTCGTAGTTAGAAAGACGAGGGACACTTGGATTGCCTATGGAAGTCGCTGCACCTATGAAACCTGATGCTGCATTGTCACAAACAAAAGAGGTACTAACTTTGGCACTTCATCACTTTGTCTCAACGCTTTAGCTCTCTGGACCTCTGGCTCCTAACATATTCTCTCATACTGCAGAACTTGCAGCAGGTTGACCATTCTATTTTGCCCGTAAAGCCTCCAGCAGTAAGAGAGCGTATCAGAGAATGTTTAAGATCTCTTAAGCGTCAAAACAAGGTAGCTGACTTTAACTTTGAATGTTTTCTCCTATCTGTTGCAACGTCTTAGCATCTAATGGATCAGGACGACAATGTCAAAGCCGTGAGGGCATTCCAAACTCTAATGATTTATGTGAAAAATATTGTGAACCATCCCGATGAAGAGAAGTTCAGGAAGATCCGCATCAGCAATCCGGTATTCCAGGTTAGGCATTCTACTAATGCATCATGCAATAGAACAGATTGAAACTTGTTTTAGTTCGTCGTGGGGGACAACTAAAGTACCAACATGAACTTATCAGGATAGAGTTGGCCAATATGAGGAAGGCGTCGAGTTTCTTGGGCTCTGTGGGTTTGAGAGAGTTGAGGGAGGTGATTTTCTGTTGCTGCCCCAAGAAAAGGTTGACATGGGAGTATTGAAGTTGGCTGGGACTGAGTTGCAGAATGCTTTGAAGAATCCTTTCTTTGGTCTCTTATCAGGATAAGTTTAGGCTCACTTGAATTCCTGGATTTGACATAGTGTGAGTCTATAGAGTATTGGTGAACTAAAGTGGTTTAACTGATTGTTTAATGTGACTTATGTAATCTCTCCTTGAAGAAGTGAAACAAGTGGAATAAGCATGAATTTAATTCTCATGGACAAATCCTCCTCATGATAGCTGTGGCCTATGATCAATCTTTTAAAAGATCAATGATTATTAAATAGATCAAAATCTATGGGAATGTTTGAATATATTTTTTGATTGATTTTATTATGAGTTTATTATATATTTTGGAAGAACGAATTATTGGTGAATGTAAAAATTATTTTTTAGTATGTTTGTTTATATTTTAGGGGAGACTGTAATAGTCAAATCAATACTTTTTTGTTAGGTTTTTGAAGTGTAAATGGAATTGAGCGATTTTTTTAAATATTAAAATAATAATAAAATATATATTGTATATATCTAATGTATATGTGTATATTGGAAAATTTGTGTTTTGGAGGAAAAATGAAGATATGTTGGATTATATTTTTCTAAAATAATGTTGATATGAGAAAACATATCCAACACTCCCCATATCTTTTTATGTAAGTTATCCATATTCAGATTGATTTTATAGTAACATTTTTGAATATAAACAATTTAATAGATTGATATATGCATGACATATGTCTTGATTCATTGATTCATGCTCCTAATCAATCTAATATAATCTATAGAAATTAGTATCCAATTTAATCATCACCATTCAACTTGAATTAATGGAAATTCAATTGGATCAAACCTATTCACCTCAACCTCTATAGCCACCATTGAAGCTCATGCTACCATCCCACAAACACATTTGTTCAAATTATTGAACTCTCTTAACTAAAATTGGTTCAATGATAATTATTCTTTAAGTAATCATATTCACACTACCTACCCAAAAATTATACATTTAAAATTAACTTAAGGACACCTCCCATTATACTGTATAACAAGTGAGACTTATTAATCATGATTTGAATATCCCCCGTTTGGTTTCATTTTTATTTTCAATTTTTATTTCTATCATGTCTAAAATTTGAAAAATTAATTAGTGAAAATGAGTTTGTATTTGGATGAATTATTGAAAAAATAATGATTATGTTGGTTTTAATAGGTTGTAGATAAAGAGAGATAAAAATAATGAATAGAGAAAAAAAAATATATAGGCTATTGGAGAATGTGTTTTGAAAATGAAAATAAAAATGGTGTTGGGTGAAAATGTAATAAAAGTGGTATGTTCCATTTTTGAATTAGTAAAAAATAAAAAAAGGAACTATGAAAATGAAACCCCGGCTCCTAACTTTTCAAATTATAAAAAGGATTAATTGTATTAAATCCCCCAACCGATGGCCCTCATGGCACATTGTCCAATAATCATTGTTGATGTGCAATTTTACCCCCTGAATTAATTAAAATCTTCGCCAACACCACATTTTGCATTATTTTGATAGAATCTAACAATAATATTCCGTTGTCTTTAGCCTATGTGTCCAATGCTCATTGGTTACATTCCATCGAAACAGTGCAAATGTGGTGTTGGTGAATATTTTTATTAGCTTCGAGGATAAAATTGCACATCAACAACGATTGGGAGACCATGTGGATCGAGGATCATTAATTGGGGTGCAATTATCCCTTATAAAAATTGTGCACTCTTTCAAACCTAAATTTGTTAGATATTGAGAGTTTGGATCTCATGAATCTTGCAAAAGTAGAGGGTGCTTGGATATCCAATTCTTGAGGAGTTCATGCTTGGATTAACACTAAGACCAAAATTTGGAGGACCAAATTTGGATGACCATGTAATAGTTTAAAGACTAGTTCGGTTGAAATAATAAGATATGTTATAATATTTTTATTTCACTTTATTATTTATTTAATTGAAATGATAATAAATATTCAAAACTCGTATTTATATGTGTAATTCTTATGATAAATTAATCTGTCATCACTCATAAATTTTTTTATTATAATAGCCAAACAATACCACAATGATAAAACATCACATAAATTATTATATAATAAATAATTATAAAGATAACTTAAAAATCAAACCAAACCAACTCTACACATCTCCACCGCCCCGCCGCCCCCGGCACCGCCACCAAAAAAAAAACGGAAAAAGGAAAAGGAAAAAAAAGGGTTTAAAATAGAAAGGGCTCCATCGCCAATATCCCATTATTAAGAGAAGAGAAAAAAGAAAAAGAAAAGAAATTACATTTTTATGAGAAAAATAAATAAATAAATAAATATTTCTTTTCCACCTTAGCGACTCGCGAGCTCTTAAGAAGGGATTACAAAAATCCCTCCTTTCCTTGTCTCTCTCTAAATTGAATCACTTTCTTGAAGAATTGCCTGCATTTTCCAGTTCTCTCGTTCTCTCGACGTTCATTAATAGCTTTTTGATTTAGGGTTAAGGTTTTGAGCAGAAATTTTGGTTATTCACCATACGATGTACGCTGATCAAGTGGAGGCTCAAGCTAATAGGTCGGTTAAGGACCGTCTGAACGGAAATTCTGCCTCCGATTCCGGTCGCCGAAGGCCTATCTCTGGCAAGAGGTCGACTTTATTTCCCTTTAGATACTTCTATTTTTTGTTTGTGAGTTACTGCGACAAACTAACTTCAATAGGTTTGTTTGTGTGCGCTGGGGTAAATAAACTAACTTTTCCTCTAGGTTTTGATCCGAGAGTTCTTGTGTTCTTTCGGTTTTTGATAAAAAAAGAATGTGATTGTCCAATTGTTGCTACCTGTGAGACAACGGATTTGAGTCTTTTTAGTTCTAGGGCAGCGTTATCTTTTTTCTTTTTTATTGTAGGCACTGAAGCTTCGTAATGTCTGACTTGAGTGCTTGACTATGAATGGCTGGAAGTTTTGATTTGGCTAGGTCAGTTACTAATTTAAAGGGAAAGATGTGATGTTACCTGCTGAAGTGATATAAAAATCTTTGGAAATGCGTTGTTTTAGGAATAAACTCAATAGTATTGAATTAGGATTAAGATTGGGGTGGGTCTGGGAATTGTGATATCACCACTATTTTTAATGTAGAGAATATTTAACCCTGGAAAATTTTGAGGCTGCGGATCAATTGGTGCATTTCTAAGCATATAAAAATCTATGATAATATGATGTAAGATTAAAAGTGTGAAATATCTGTTCAATTGGATGATGAAGCAGGGCAGCATTTGTTATGGAGAATTCTGGAAGATCACGGCATCTTTGTTTTTTCTTTCCTGAAGAAAATGAAGCCCCTTATATTAGCAAATTCAATTTTTTTCATGCAGACAGAGAGAAGATGATGGCAAATGGGAACATGATCTTTTTGAGGACAATGAGCCCCAAGTCTTAAGTATGGGGTGTTTTGAGTAAAGTTTCAATATTATATAAATTGTGCTTTTGTTTCTGATACTATGTTATTGCGATATCTACTTTGGCTGAGCAGGGCACTGATTTACATTTATGGCCTGCAAAGATCGCAGGATTGGTGTAAAAGATCTTCGTTTGAAACTCCAAAGAAAGAGCATTGAGCAAGCTACTCGAAGTGTGAGAGGATCTGTTTCTGAAGGTGCAAGGGATCTGCGTGAGAAGCTATCTGGTACTTTATATTCTCATCCAGTTGAGTCGAAGCCTGCACCAGTGAGGCCAAGGCCTGCAAGTGAAGTCAGTAACCCTCCTAGGAAGAGTGTCTTAGCCCAAGCCCCTGTGCTAGAAGCAAAGGTTGCTAGCTCTGTACCAAAGAAAAAGGTTCAGCAGAAGGTAAAGAACTACCATAACCTCATTTTCTGATAAATTTCCTCTTTGTTGTTTAATCTGCCAGCCCCTTTCTCTCTGTGTCTGTGTTTCCCCGGGGGTGTGGTGAGAGGTGGTACATCAACTTGTTTTCATTAGCAACTTTGAACACAGAAATACCATCTTCAGAAATGAATTTCTATATTTATGCAGATCGAGTCAGTGGATAATTTCCTGCAGTCCCTGGGTCTCGAGAAATACTCAATTACATTTCAGGCTGAAGAAGTATGCTCATTTATTTTTCAGTTCAATGTTTTTCAAGGATCCATTTGCCAAACTGTTACAGATAAACTTTTGTTCTATTTGGTAGGTGGATATGACAGCCCTAGTACACATGAGTGATGAAGATCTTAAAGCTTTGGGAATTCCAATGGTGAGTATTGTCCTCTTAGGCTTTACATATGATGTGAAAATTTTCTTTATCAATTCTCACTTTCATTTCTTCAGTCTTAGCCGCATTTTATTTGTTAAGTATTAACACAAAGGGATGGTGGATGAAAGCAATGGAGGAGCATAACTTCATTAAAGAAAATTGACTCGCATTAAAGAATGAGTTGAGTATTGTAAGCATAAGTCACCCATATGGTAGTGCATGGTTCATAGAGATAATGGTTGACTCCATTGTTATTTTCATTTGGTTTTCTGAAACTTGATAATGAAGTTGCCGTTGAAGAAATAACTAGGAGATTTTGTTTTTCTAGTTATGTTTCCTTGTGTATATGGTTTTGCCTATGGTAGTTTGTAATAGATTGCATGACTTTGTTGTGATACAGTTTAGTTGCTGGCCGGTTGTCATTGACTTCATTGTTAAACAATCAACCTTGACTTGTTTAATTCTCATTCTGAGCAATTTCTCTATGAAATGGTTATTGGTGTGAAAAGTAACTGTGGTGTTATTGTTGTTGTAGTAAGAAATGCAATTATGACAAAGGTATAGCCTAACTATATGGAGGAAAAAAGAAAAAAGTCTAGTGATTTTTCAAATTTTGAAAACTTCTACACCACAGACATTTGGCAGTATGGTAACTATTTTCATATTCAGGGGAAGAAATTTCTCCTAATGCCGTGCATCTCCATTTTATGCTTCTTTCTTTTCATTTGTTCTAGTCTACATGCATGTATTGATAGTTCTAGACCAAACCCTGACCCCTACTTTATATAACGCCGTCATTTGGCTATGCTTCTGTCCAATCTCTCATGGTTTTTGCTATTGCTGTTTCAGGGCCCGAGAAAGAAGATACTTCTGGCACTGGAGTCAAAGTCCGACGTCTAAGTTGGATACATCATTTGCCTTTATTTGGACTGTTGGATCATATCAATTGTTGACAATCCCCCAAACCAGCAGAGGCTTATTTCTGTGTTGGTATAGTTCCAAGTTGCCTTGCTGGGTTGCTGAAAGTGGCCTTCAAAATGAGCTTAGCATTGTAACTGAAATATAGATACTTAAAAGATTGAAGGATTTTAGGATTTGAGTTAGTGATTTCTTGTTTCATCTTATCAAGTTGATGGCTTGGTCCTTTGAATATTTGTATTCCAATTTTAACCTTCTCAAGCACCTCTCATTGCTTAAGGATATATGAATTCTGAGTTATCAGCTCTATCTCCTCCTGCTAGTAGTTTTACAAGGCCTTTTAAAGAGCTTGACGGACTTAGTAGAACCACAGTAGCTGGCTGGGGGCCCATGCATTTCAAAGGCGTCTGAGCACACTTTATATGTCTGTGTGTACGGAAAAAAAATTTCAGTGTAAAATAAATGAAATATTTACTTCTTTTAATAGAACGCTATAAGTTTTTAAGAATTTTAATGTATTTATTTGATTTTGAAAAACAAATTAGAGGAGAAAATTAAGATAGAATAAAACAATTGAAGAAAAAAATAAAAAATATATAAATAATTGGAGAGGAAAGAAGTTAGAAAGAGGGAGAAGGAAAGAACACTATTTTTATAGTCAATTCATTTAAAAATATATGAATAAGGTCTTGATATTTTATATATAATATAGATGATACGAAAGATGGGAGGAGAAAATTGACAAGCTATGTACCCAAAAACCTATTCACTTCCTTTACTAATAGACTTCATTATATTTATTTTACCCGTTCTCACATTTAAAATGGTTTTTTTATATCCTAAGTTTAAGCTTAACCCAACTTTTTTAATAATAGATAGTTATTTTTTTTATTAAAATTCAAGTTCAATAAGCCACATTTTCAAAATATTCTCCCTCAATGTGAACTTAATACTATTTGTCATAATATTTTCCTGATATGCATGTACGTATATATAAATAAAAAATATATATTTATAAAATAATATATATATATATATATATAATTTTATACACTTAACATCAAAATGTTAACTTAATACTACTTGTCATAATATTTTTCTGATATGCATGTACGTATATACGTATATAAATAAAAAATATGTATATATAAAATAATATACATATATAATTTTATACACTTAACATCAAAATGATATACAACTAGAACTAGTAGCCAAATACCACGAACGGCAAAGTTGAATTAGAAAGCCCTGAACCAGCTATGTTTTCCGGCTCTCGTCTTGGCTGGTCGGATGTTCTGGGTTGCTTCTTGAAATTTATAACGTTTTAATGGCAGTTGTTCGTCAAGCCGTCTTAGCTCAGCCGGTAGAGCGCATGGCTTTTAACCATGTGGTCGTGGGTTCGATTCCCACAGACGGCGATGTGCATTCTAACATAAGATCACTCTTTTTGGTTTCCACGATATTTTTGTTTTAATCCTTTCTGATGATTATTGAATTCTCCTCTTGAAGATTAAATTTTTAGTTTCAATTTCCATGTGTGTAAATCCTTTTCCCTTTTTTTTTTAATTGAATTTTGTCTGTTGATTATTTAGTTCTACTGTTTTTTTTTTCTTTGTTTCTTTTTTTTCCCCCCTTCTTTTCTGTTGAATTTTGTCTGTTGGTTATTTATTCTACTCCATTTAGCAACAGTTGCAGGACTTTTATTACATCAAATGCTTTTGGAAAAATGGTTTCTCAAGGACCTCAAATCTGTTCTCATCAGCTGCAAAGACAGAGCATCCGTTTCTAAAATCCATGCCATGCTTATTACATCTGGGATATTCAGCAATGGAACTTCCGCTGCTCAATTAATAAAAACATATGCTCGAACAGGTGACATAGATTTAGCCCGTAAGCTGTTCGAGAATTTGCCAAAAAGAGGCATTGATACTTGGAACGCGATGCTCACTGGGTTTTCCCGTGGAAATGTCCCCCTTCAAGTCATAAATCTGTACAAGAAAATGAGTTTAGAAAGAGTCAAGCCTGATAGCTCGACTTTCACAGTGGCAATCAAAGCCTGCACTAGCTTGTTGGACTTCAAATCAGGCGAGGAAATATGGAAGAATGCGGTTGAATGTGGATACGGGGATGATATATTTGTGGGTTCCTCAGTCCTGAATTTGCACGCCAAGTGTGGGAAATTGGATGAGGCAATAAGTGTGTTTGAGAGGATGAGTAAAAGGGATGTTGTTTCTTGGAGCACGATGATCATGGGATTTGTGAAGAGTGGAAGGCCAAGAGAGGCAATGGATGTTTATCGAAGGATGCAGAAAGAGGACTTGAAAGGTGATGAAGTTGTAATGTTGGCGCTGATACAGGCTTGTATAAATATTGAGAACTTCAAAATGGCTTACTCTTTGCATGGATATATGATCAGGAGAGGTTTCCCAATGGATGTTGTGGTGCAGACTAGCCTCATTGATATGTATGCGAAAAATGGAAAACTAGAAATTGCTTCTGGCCTTTTTAGGACTATGAGTTATAGAAATGCTGTTTCTTGGAGTACTTTGATTTCTGGCTATGCACAGAATGGATATGGCGGAAATGCACTTGAACTATTAATTGAGATGCAGAGTTGTGGTTTTGAGCCAGACTTGGTTTCACTTGTTAGCTCACTTCTGGCATGTTCTCAAGTTGGATTTCCGATATTAGGCAGGGAGATACATGGATATATTGTCCGAAGATTTGATGTGAATCAAGTTTTGGGTACTGCACTTATTGATATGTATGCAAAATGTGGATCACTTACCCATGCTCGTGTATTATATGACAGGATGAATTCTGGGGATGTTATACTTTGGAATACCGTTATTGCCAGTTATGGGATTCATGGACGTGGAGAAGAGGCTCTCAAGATTTTCCGTCAAATGATAGAGGCACATGTACAACCAGATGATGCAACATTTGCTTCTCTTCTCTCAGCGTTGAGTCATTCTGGATTAGTTGAGGAAGGGCAATATTGGTTTGATGTCATGATCAAAGAATACAAAATTCAGCCAATGGAGAAACATTATGTTAGTTTGATTGATCTTTTAGCTCGAGCTGGACGAGTTGAGGAAGCTCAGAGTTTGATTGAGTCTGTGGAATACGAGCCTGGGATTGCTGTGTGGGTGGCCCTTCTATCAGGTTGCCTGAACCATAAGAAGTTTTCAATAGGAGAGTTGGCAGCAAAGAAGGTTCTTGAACTAAATCCAGACGGTCCAGGAATTTATACTCTTGTTTCAAATTTCTTTGCTGCAGCAAGGAATTGGGATGAAGTTGCCATGGTGAGAAAGGCCATGAAAGCAGGAGGGATGAAGAAAGTCCCTGGTTACAGTGTTGTGGAAGTGAATGGCAGGCTCCATTCGTTTGTGGTGGAAGACAAGAGCCACCCCCAATATCAACAGATTTTGGGACTTCTGGAGGAGATGGAGGATGAAATGAGAGCTATGGGTTACGTACCAAAGACAGAATTTGTGTTGCACAATGTTGAAGAGGAAGCGAAAGTAAGGATGTTGCTTAATCACAGTGAGAGACTTGCTATTGCTTTTGGGATTTTGAATACTGGACCAGGGACCAGATTGCTGATCACAAAGAACCTCAGAGTCTGTGGTGACTGCCATGAAGCAATAAAATTTATCTCTGTCGTAGTGAAGAGGGAGATAATTTTGAGGGACATGAAGCGATTTCATCACTTCAAGAATGGATGTTGTTCATGTGGCGACTACTGGTGAAGTTACCAAGCTGAAACTGTGTTGAAAACACAGGAGAGTGGAACTAAAAGAGCATTAGAATTATGATATTCAGATGGTTGAGTTTTCTTGGATGATCAATGAATACTCAAAGATACATTTACAAAAGTTTCCTATAGGAATCCACAAAGAAAGGATCTCTCTTGTGGACTTCAGGATCTTCGCAAATGGTAAATGCAAGCCTAGAAAAAACTTGTGAAGATCTGCCCTAGCTGCCCCACAAGAGAATTTGGTAATGGCTGGCTGAAATAGGTGGAGAAAACTTGTTATGGGCGGCTTGTCCCTCTTCTCTTGTTTCTCCTAACTGATTTTGCAGAGGAAGCAGAAGAGTTGTTGAAGGTTGGGTTCAATATCTAATGGCGCATCAAAGAGAATATGAAAGAGAAGATTGTTGACCTGGTGATTCTAAACTTAAAGATGTCCTGATCCAGTTTGGATTAGCCACCCACCCAATTATGGTCCAACCAGTTTTCCAACATGAGATTTGGTGAGAAATGAAAATCATGGCTCGGTGTTTGGAGGAAGAAAGAAGGTCAATGAGTTTGTATGAGTAGTGCTGCTGAATCTGCAATCTTTACAGGCGCAACAAGGACTCAACACAATAATGCAGCCAACACTGAGAAAACCATCCTCCTTTTTGCAGCTAAGATAATGAGTTGGGACAATTTCGACTTCGTGCGGATGAATTGCAGCCTCTAGCTTAAAATCATCTACAGTAAAGATCAATTTTTGGGGGATAGCAGGATCAGGACAATCGAACTGAAGACTGGACTTTTAGAGGTAGTTCACGGCCACGGGATCATGACCCTTTGCTCTGGTCATTCCTTGGAGTTCCATTCTTGAGAACGTATTCCCCAAGCCCATATTTTTGATAAACTGAGGGATCTTGCTTTCTAAAGCCATAGTCAGGCATAAGGCAGTGTGCAGTCTGCTAATAGATGATGCCAGAGAGGGGTTTGTCAAAACACAAATACGAGCTTTACCATGATATGATCTCCCGTATTAAGAAAACAATATCAAAGCCGCTGTCCAAGTAGCTCTGTGGAGGAGCAAACCACCATAATTGCTTGTTAATGGAGGATCAATGCATGGCTTTTTCTCATGGTCATTTCATACAGCTTTCTTGCAATACAATATTTTATGAGTCCGCATGTAAAGAATAATGATATTCTTGCAAAAATTTTAGTTAATGCCAGTCTTCAGTAACCCTTGAAACTGTAAGAATTACCATGTGGCTGAGATTTCCACAGTTCTTCAAGCAAAACCTACCTATTTCGAAGCATAAAAATAGAAGTTTATAACATCCCATTTTCAATCTAACTGTTTGGCAACTAGAGAAACTAAGATCAATATCAGAAAGTCACAACATATAGAAATGAAACCTCTAGCATCCCGACTAGCTGCTCTCCAATCTATTCATCCTGCTTCTATGAAAATCTGTCTCGAATGAACAGCCAAAAAGAACTTCAACTTTGCATTACCTGATTTTTAACCAGTTTACTCTCAACTCCGGTATCCAAGAGCTTGTTGCTGAAGATTTTGGTTATCTTCAAGTAGCCGGTCATATTCTAGAAGCAGATCCGCGGCTTGCTTCTGGAGAGCAGTAACATGAGCTTCAGCAGTTTCGACTTGCTTATCCTTTTCAGCTGATTCCAACTTAAGCTTATTCAAATTCTCAGTCAAACTAGATAGTTCGTTCTGCAACTGCTTAACTTCAGCAGCAGCTTTTTCTTCTTTTTCCTTCAGCTGCAGCTTTTCTTTCTCGAGCCTCTCAACTTCTTGCTTTGAAGCTCCTGTGTTACTTCTTAATTTTATCAGTTTCCGCATGTAATGGTGCATACGATCAATTAAAAATCCGAGGAAGAGAGAGAAGCCTGCAAATATAGAAGTCATTTGTAGAATACCATTGTTGTTGAAATCATAAGCCCAAACAAAAGTAAGGATAATGCGAAATGTCTAAATCTAGTCCCGATTTCATCAGACTAGAGGAAGCATCAGAAACAAATCTATGAGGTAATAAACAGTCAAAATATAAAAGAGAAGGGGACGGTTAAGAGGGGAATGTTAGTTTCTTTCTGTACTGTTTAACAGCAGAAAATTATTCACACGTTTTCCCCTTCTTTAGCCCTCTTTAATTTTCTGCATTTCTTCAGTGACTAATTACTAAATCATCTTCCCACATGGACCTTTGATGAATAAAACCAAAAAAGTTACCAATTTCCTATCAAAGCTAAACTTTGGTATCCAATTGTATCATGCAACAACTCACCTACCAATATGAATCCCACCCTTTATAAAATACAAAGTCCGGTTTTACCTCAACAATAAATTTGAAGTGAATTTTCATGTTTAAATCTACTTACATTCTTTCCCTGGTAATATTAATTTTCTAACATGGTATTCTAAACATAATGAGAAAAGACGTAGTCCTCTTGCTCTTTGACCCTCTCAGTCACTATGAATGCCCCCAATCAATGCAACGGGATGTGTCTTTTTATCTCTCTTGACTCGAAACAGAAGCAGGTTCAAAAAGGGATCCTAGAGAATCTAGGGTTGGGCCACTTAGTGCCTTCTTTTTTCTTCTCATTGGAATTATTTCACAAAGATTTGCCAAGGTAAGGAAAAATGCGGGAACAAGCACACTTGGAGAGTGCAATACAATGAGCATCAAGTCAGCAATCAACTAAGCATGAACAATACGAATAAGCATCTGCTGCTGCCACTTCTTATGGTCCCACTTGTACCAGCAAACTTCCCTCAACAATTAGGACACCACATAAACAAGTTTTATTCTTCTGCTACAACGACTCGAATTTAAACTCACACCAAAGTTTTCAGATCACTATGTATAGACCAAAACATACAGATGAAAACAACATATACTAATTCGGAGGTTATAAGAAATGTATTAGCACATAAATAAGAAACAATAATCACAATTAAGAATCCATGAAACTCATTCTGTTCCCAAAATTGATAAGACAAGAAGAGTACCCATGAGAGTAGCCTCTAGCAAGTTTGTCCTCCAAAGCACCTGATCCATGGGTGTCATTGTACCATGCTTAACACCCTTATTCTGAATCTTGAGTATGCTGAATAAGTCTGACAAAAGGATCACAAAGATAGTCCCACCAATGGTCAAAACTGTAGCCCTTCTCATCTTCACTTGATCCAAACCCTTTATTACCAGTTCCCTCAATGGCCCAATCTTCACCGTTAGAAGAAAGGCTACTAAGCCCTCAGCACAGACAACCAAAAAGAACAAAGGAATCATCTTTGCCACAAGAAATGTGCACCTCTTCCTCCACACTAAACAAGCTCAAATTTTCTTGAATTGGAGAAGATATTCATGGAAAATAACCAAACCCCACTTCATATTCCAGGTTAATTTTTCAAGAAATGGGCAGAGGAAGCAGAAACGCAAAGAATCATTTACTTTCTAGATAAACCCTTCTCTACTACACATCATATTCAAAATCAAATAATATTCAGCTTAAGAAACAAAAAGATTAAATCTTTGAAAACTAACTACAGAAGCTATGGAAAAAAGGAAGAATCTTTTATCTGCTTTATCCTCTTCTATTAAACAAAAATGACACTTGATTTTTCCAAGAAAAGCAAAACCCCATTTCTCAAAGCCAGGCCTTCCAGCAGAATGTGAGGGGTTAAGGCCATAGATCTGCAAAATTAGTTGTTAACCAAAAAGAACACTACTATATCTTTGGTTAACAAACCCCACTTTTTCTTTTGCCTTTTTCCCCTTGCTGTGTTACTTTCCAAAGTATAAATTAATGGTGTGGTTTTCTGGGGATTAGTGGGATGGTTTATGCTTTACAGGGCAAGAAAGGGGCAATCAAAGAAAACAAGAAAATGCGGGGTACGCGTAGCAGTCAAAAAAGTAAATAGGGAGTACTTATGGCATGAATTGGAAGTGAAGGCTAAGCAAAGAAAAGGATTCCCCTGGTATTGATGCAGATGCTGGCACTTGTGTGTGTGTGTGTGTGTACTGTTTTTTTTTTTTTTTGTGCGTGGGTGGGGGTTGGTGTAGGGTGGGTATCAGTAATTTCAAATGGTCGTGTGTTGAGCTTGTTGCAGTATTCAGACACAAGTGGTTTTCAAATTGTACTTGTTGATTCTACTTTGTGGCCTTTGGGAGTTTTGAGGTATATTCATTTGCTAATTTTAGCTATATTTATGTAATTATTAATAATACAATAACAAAAAGTTGTAACAAAAATGTTATGATAAGTTAGCTTAACCAATGTTTTTGTAATATTGCAAAAAGGGTTACTAATTTTTTTTCCCTGTTATAGGTGCATTTAAAAGTGTTCACATGTTATACAACGACGTAGTTTACTAATTTGTATATTTATTTATAGTTATTTATTTATTTTTAATGATATATTGCAATAGGGCAAGGATATATTTTTAATTAAAAAAAATGATGAAATTTATTATTAATTTCTTTTTTATTTTGCATATCTAGAACTTAACTTTTAAATCTTTGTCTATAAACAATTGAGATGTAAATTTTATGAATTTAAATTCTTTTTAAGCAATTGGGAAGTAGTACAAATTCACAGTTATATGATAAAAAAGCTCACAACCTCTATTTGCCAATTTCCTATTTCCTTTCTTTAGGGAATATTAATTGTTTTGGGAAAATAACAAAACATACCCACATTTTTTCTTCAAAATATTAAATTTTTTCCCCAAAATACCCCCTCTTATTCTTCATTATTTTCAAACTTTCTCATTTTTTAATATATACATCATGCATATATTTTTTATTATTCTAACAATAAAAAAATCACTCAATTACACTTTCACCCCAGAAACCCAACGAAAAAATATTGATTTAATTGTTATAATAAAAAATATCTCTCTCCCAAAAATATAAACAAACATATCAAAACTTTTCAAAATCAATTTTTAATTATTCCTCAAAATATAACCAAAAATTCAATACGCTCCTCAACACAACTTTCACATTCTCCATTATCACTTTCAACGTTCATTCTCCCAAAACACATATTAAAATCTCTCACACACACACACACACAAAACAACATAACCAAACATTGCCTTAATTTTTGGTAACTATTTTGGTATATTGCCAAAATTGATGATGGTTTAGAAAAGTCATTTTATTTTCCAAGGATGACCCATTTAAGGGCCCAATAGACTTGCTCTTTATTCTCTAAATGGGCACCACCTTACATTACCTTAGTTGCAAGCATGGTATCAATGAGCATAGTAATTTAATCTTGCTTTGTATCAAGGCCCAAAAAAGAAGTCTTTGCATATATTTTATTGGCTTATTCTTCCAACAACTATATTTGATATAAATACAAAAAATATGGGAAACTTCATGTTATTTTATCCATGTGGATGACTTTTAGAAATATATAATGATATTATGGAGTGAAATTTTAATAAAATTACATATAATTATATTATATAATATTTTGATTTATTCTTTTAAGAATTATTTACAACAAATATGGCTAGGATAGGAAATTTCATTCTACCACTGAAGTGTATTTGTCGATTTTTTTATCTGCAATATATATGATGATATTATAAAATAAAATATTTAAAAGTATTTTGCATATATTTTTTTATAGGTACAATTTTTGCTTATATGCTAGATTATTCTTCCTAATTATTTGCAAGCAAATATACATTGAAATTTTGATGATACTACGTGGTGAGGTGGTTTTTATGGATTAACTTTTTATGTATAAAAAATTATGGTAGAACTGTAAAATAAAATATTAATATTATTATATTTGTAACATATATCAACACAAATTCAAACAATACTTGAACGAATAACGTCACATACCTAAATGAAAACATTTATTAAGCCATATTTAACAATAAGTATCGAATTTTGATTTTATTTTGGGTATTTGTAAATTATGTTTGAAACACCATATGGTAATATTTATATATATATATACAAATTATTTTTGCATATTAAAAGGAGCATTATTTATTATTTTGTTTATATATATATATTTCTAGATAGTCTGGGTCTTTTGTGTCTTGGTCATTGTTTTGAAGTTGTCCTATTGAAAGGTCAACCTGAATAGACAAGCAGTGTCCGCCAGCTATTTATTTGCTAAGACAATATTTTTTTTCTTTTCAAAATAAAAATTTAAAATGATGTAAGGAAATAGAATAAAATAACATGCCAGCCGCCATGATAAAGGCGTCCCATTTCATTTCATTTTTTTTTATTTTATACATATTTATATTAAAAATTTATTAAATTTAAAATTTCGATCTCCGATGATTTATGTATTTTTTATTTTTTGCAAGGATAGCTGCTGATTAGGATAGTTCAAATTTAAATAATTTGACAAAATGTTTAAGTTGTTATAGATAACTTGAAATACATTATAACATATTGAATATTGAATTCAAACGTTGGTACGAAGATTTAAACTTAATAAACAATTGAAGATTTCATGGTCAGCTTAATTTTTTCAAAGACAATAAATTTGTTTATTATGTAATGATCCAATTAAGTCTTATTCTAACACTCAAATTCGAGAAAAAATGCTGGTGAAATAATCGTCATCCTCAAATTTATATATAATAATTTAACATCATTTTTAACACATGTAAATTTGAATGTCAAAGGTCAATAAATGTCCCCCTTTTAAGGAACCAAAGGTAGAAGAATGTGGTTAGTCTCATCCAATTTTGAATTAAATACATCTAATATTATGCCAATTAGCTCCCAAAGTGGTCATCTTAATTAAACCTAACACCTTATGGTAAAGACCCAAAATTTTGTGGTAAAAGTGGTTCACTATTTTCAAAACCACAAATTTAATTGTGGGAGAGAAAGAACTTGTTTGGATAAAAAATTGAAAATGTATCTTATAATATTTTGTGAAGAAAAATGAAATTTCATTATTGAAAATTATATTTGTATTTTCTTGTTGTTAACTAATATAGTTACTGTATTTTTATTGTCGTCGTCGTTATTGTTATTGTCACTATAAATTATCATTCAACTATTGGCATAAAATAGAATCCTTAAAATTTATTAAGGATAAAATTGTCAAACATGACTTGTATTTGCTTTTGGGAAGAGTACCAAGTTTTTGCAACAGTTTTTTAAAATAATTTTTTAACTTTAAATTCAGTTGAATTATTTTGCATGTTTTGGAAGCGAAATAATTTTCGTTTAAATTTTACAATATTTCTAACTTTTTTGAACAATTATTTTCAAATGCTATCTATTTTTGCTATACTTTTTCTCAACAAGTTCTTTGGCTATGTTTAATTATATTATCCCAAAATAATTTTATTTTGGGAGAATGTAACTAAACATATGCCTTTCTTTTCTTTCAAAATGGTTCATAAAATGACCAGATTATCCTTACAATTTAATTGACAAATGACCAAAATTTCATATTCTTTACATCACAATCATTACCTCACATATATATTCATTTACATATCACAATATTTTGTTACTATATTATAATAAAAAATACTATTAAAATCTATTTACACCTTCAAAATTCAATAAAAAGACATTGATTTGACTGCTATAGTAGAATTTGTTTCCTCCCAAAATAACAAAAATACATTGATTTGATTGCTACAATAGAATTTGTCTTTCCCCAAAACATAAACAAACATATCAAAGTTTTTCAAAATAATTTTTTTATTATTTTCAAATTATAAACAAACATACATCACATTCTCTAATACAAATTTCATGTTCTTCAACTCCACCCCAGAACTCATGCTTCCAAAATATAATTCAAAACACATCATTTATAAGCAAATGTTATCTCTGATTTTATAAAACTCTTATAAAGTACTATAAATCGTGGGTACGGAAGTGTACTACTACTTGTCAAAATGAAAGTATACAAAAACAAATTATATTACAACTCATGGTATAAAAATTAATTCAAGTGCCTTGAAATAATTATTACAATAAAAAAATCAGTAAATTAATGCCCGGTAAAAATTTATACACGTGGTTTTTTAGAAAAATAATTTAAATGGAAGAAATTATAGCTAAAAAAAATTAAAAATATGAGAAAAAGAGAAAAAAAAACTGTAGAAAATAAAAGTAGGTGCAACCATGTGTGGTCTTCTTCGGAATATTATATGATAGTAACAAGTTGATAATTATTTTATGTAGATATAAAAATTCAAAAAATGAAAAAATAAAAAAAATAATTGAAAACAAATGGAAAAAGGGCCATGATCTTTATACGTAATGTACAATGGTCGTACACATAAATGATCCACGCATATACAGCAGTTGTTCTCGCAACGTGCGCGGAGACTTGCCACCCGACAGACAGGGGAAAGAAAATTTCAAGACGAGTAGAAGAAGACTTAGTTGGGGAAGGGGAAGGCGAATAGTCAGCCATAACGAGTGGCTCAGGTCAATTTTTGATCACCTTCTGACCTCTTCTTCTTCCTCTTCTTCTTTTCTCTCATATTTATACATTTATCGAAGTCTTTTCATTTCTATCTCTCTTTCTTCTTCTTCTTGGAGTCTGGGGAAGGAGCTCAGAGTACTGCTTGCTGGTCTTTGTATTGGGTTGATTCCAAAAAGACACAACTTTTTCTTGAATTTTCAAGATTTTTTTGTGGGTTTCTTTCCCTACTGTTTCTGGGTTTTGACTCTAAAGAAAAATGGCTGTAAGTCTATTCTCTCTATTTCTGGTTATTATTATGTTTTAGGTTTCTGGGGGCATTGAGTTTTTCATGCAAAACCTGAGTTGTATTTGTGACTTATTGATTTTCTTTGGAAATTGGTTGTTTTGAGTCTTTAGCTAATGTATTTTTGTTTGAAGAATTTCGTTGTTTTATCTCATACTGTAATTTTCTTACATTTCTTCCTTTCTTAAAAACTTGGGTGTACTGTCTTTTTTTGTTTAATGATTTAATCTAATGAATGAGAAGTCTGGGTTCAGTGGATCCAATTTATAGCATGCAAAGTGAGTAGTTCCCAATGGCTGTGGGTTTTTGTAATAGTTGATCAAGTGGTAATTAACTTATATGGTTGCTTTAGTTCTTGATAATTCAGTTTTAGTATTTGGGATAACTTTGTCTATTGTGGGGGAACACAATTGTACTATATGCACATATATATATATATATGTGTGTGTGTGTGCACGAGCGCATATTTCTTTTTGATCGAAACGAAAAGATGGGGAGGGATGACCAGTCAAGCAGCCCTTATTATAGCTGTTGTTCAAAGGGCAAGGTGTTCGTATATATATTACCTTAGGGAACAATTATTATTTGTGGCATATTGTTGAATGTTGTAAATTCTTGCAATCTAACACCTTTATGTCTTGTGCTAATGCTAACTTTGTATTTGTTGTTTGTCCAAATCGCGGCTCTCTATTTTCAAATTATAGATCTATCTTGTGAAAACTTTAAGCAACCAAATTTTGTACTGCAGCTATTAATTTTGTTTTGCTTGCTAAATGAACCAGTTTGGTGATAACCATGCAGCCTATAATCTTGCTAGGTGGGCTTCTTTGAACTCTTGGAATGGCTTTGTCCCCTTGCACAAACTTCTTTTGAACTGTTTCTGTGATGTCGGAAAAAAAAAGTACCAGTTTGGTGATGGAGGACTCACCTTAGTTATAGGAGACTGGGTCCTACATATTATTCAGACATCATGAACAATGTTCCCTGTCCAAAAATTATGCTTTTCTAATATGCAATCACATCAAACTGCATGTCTTAAAGAACTTCGCTCATCCAGAATCCTGAATTGCGTAGCTTATAGTTCATACTGATATTTATCTTAGTTGTGAGGGATTGTTTTGCTATTGCTTATTGTGTATATTTGAATGACACCAAGAAAACTCTTTTAACGGAAGAAAACTGATCTATCTGCATATAACTGAAAGGCAATAACACCATTTTGTTTTTGTCATAAAAGCAGCGTGCAAATGTGCCAAAATTTGGCAACTGGGAGAACGAAGGTGATGTTCCTTACACGCTTTTCTTTGATCAGGCAAGGAAAAATAGAGGTGGGAAGATGATAAATCCAAATGACCCCCAAGAGTATCCAGACATGTTTGCTACCATCGATCCTTCACCTCCGGCTCCGCCTCGTGCTTCCGCTCCTCCATTAAAAACCAGAACTCGACCGGAGGATCCAATTGGAAGGGGAGCTGTCAGGCTGACACCTGAGCATAGAGTGATTAGGGAAGATGGTGACTTTAGGCAGTATGGAAATTCTCCAGCTCGGAGTGAGCGTACTGCTAATGAATCAAGTCATGGTGGTCGTGGACAGAGGACGACTCGACCTGCAAGGCCTAGTGCTGGATCTGAGCAAAGCTTTGAGCGTTCACCGCGTCAGCCTCGTTATCAGGCAAAGGTAACGGGGAGAGGCAGTGGATCTCCTGCTTGGGAAGGAAGAAACCATAATGCTAGTCATGGTGCCCCAGGGAGATCCCGGCTAAGGCTGTCTGGTGGAGATGAAAGTGTAAGAATATTTCCTCTTCCTATGGGTTTCAACTTTCAATTTTCAATTACTCTGTTTATCTAGTGGATACATACACTTTCTAGAAGCATTTTCTTGCTGTTCCTTTGAATTTCATGTCTGATGGTATGTTTTTAGTTACAGATAAATTGAGGCAATTATTCGATATCAGATATTAGGAATTGACAATGATCATTCTTTTCTGAACGAACTAGTTAAGGCCTTATGATTTGTTATGGCCTACAGATAGATTAAACTTAAACATCAATATTTGCTGCAACCTTCTTCTAATTGATTTGCATTGCAAATGTCAGCCTGATAAAGGAGCCGCTGTTCCAAAATTTGGTGTGTGGAACGAGAAAGATCCTCAGTCGGCTGAAAATTACACAGACATGTTTAACAAAGTGCGGGAGGAAAAGAATACTGCAGCGACCGGAAACACGTTGGGTACTCCAAAGCATACATCCTATCGCACACAAAGTTCACCGTCCAAGGAACCTAAGGTCAGTTTCCCAAAATCTGCTTCAAGGCATCATTTTACCCTTGTATATTCCTCGACCTTGAACGCATCTTTCTTCTCATCTCCGTTATAGCAGAAATGTTGCTTTCCCTGGTGGTAGAACGATAAGTTCCCCTCATTAGAGCTGTGTCGATGGTGTAAATAGCTTTGAGAGGCTATTCTGATGCAGACACGGTGCATTAACTTGGTTAACTAGTTTGCTTCTTCTGAAAATAATGGCAAGTTCTTGGTGGAGTGCTGCTTCGTTATCATCTCTTTTCTTTCTAGTGATATATAGTGATTTTGCTCTTCTTACTTCTGGTCTTCCACTTGTACCATTAGATATATTCCGTTTTTTCTTTGTAGAAGTTTCCATGTTCTTGTTTGTTTGCTTTGTTGAGGAAATGAGTGTGACTCTATTGCGTTGTAGCTTAGTGGTTCATTTGAAATTCAATTTTATTGAGAAAAATTGAGGTTATTTTTGGTTTAGAATCATCACTCTAGGTGCCATCTTCTTTCTATTTCAAAACATGCTTTGGTTCAAATTCATATTGTGGAAAATTTGATTCAAATTCAGGTTTAAAAGAACTAAATTCTTGTCTATATGTTCAGGTGTGTCTGTGTAAATAAAATAGAAAATAAAAAGTTCTAAAAATGAATTAGCCAGATAAAATAAGTTCAAATTTTGAATGCTAATTCATTAATCTTCTATTCATGAGCAAAATATGGCTATTTTCAGTTATTTAAGTTCTCTATCAAATATGAAATGTTTAACTTTATCAATTATTGTGTTATTAACGCTCGTTGATGGGACGTTTTGTTCGTATAAAAGATAATACTTAAATATAGACTTAGTAATTGGATACTTGTGGGTAACCTAATGACTGGTGCCAATGGGTTAGGTAAATTTATCCGTTTTTTATTGGGTATGAGGTAGGGGATCCGTAATCGGTGAGAATGGGTAATGGGTAACTTGCGAGTACTCGTAGTTTTTTTTATATATATATTTAAAGATAAATATAATGTTATTCAAATATTAACTAAATAAAATTAAAAAAAAAGACTACAAATTTCAAACATTAAATTGAACAAATACCTAAAGCATATTAATGATATTGTAGTTTAAAACTTATATTTTAAGTATTCAAAATCTATTAAATTTAAAGTACATCATATTCAAAAGTTCAAACTTAAATTTCATTACATGTCAAAAGTTTTTTGAATTGAAAATTTAAATATCAATCAAACATAGTTGTCTTTGTGGAAGAAGATGTTGCATTCATGGGAACATGCACACCAAGTTGTTTTAGGATATAATTTAATTTGGTATAGATTTTTAATTTATGAAATTTAAAATTAATATTTAGATTAAAATTATTTATATGTAAGTATATATAATATATTATATATTTATCTAAATATATTGGTATGCAAATATATATAATATATTATATATAAACATATAATATATAAAAAAATATATTTACGGGTTGCCCGCAGGCCGGGCCAAAAGATAGCTAGTAAATTAGGTATGAGTAAAATTGTACACAATTTTTTAGGTTGAAGAAATAAAATCCATTACCCACATTTTTTTGGGTACTCTGTATAAGTTAAATTTTGCCAAATCTACTTAAATAGGTAAGAAATAATGAATGGTTTTTAAATGATTCAAGACCTTTAGCCTCTTTGAATGTCTTTCTAGATAAAGCTTGTACAATGAGAAGATTGATATACAAAAGCTTGAAATAAGCAAGTGGTTTGTGATTTAGTGGTATAAGTTTTCCACATAATGTGGAATGTTAGAAATTCAAGATCAAATGAGCTCTTGATGTGTGTATATAAATATTAATACATATATGGGCTTGAAACATAACACCCTTTTTTTTTTTTTTTGATAATTTGAAATAAAGCACATTGTTGACATTTAATATTATTCAAATTGCTTGAAAAATGAAAGGTACAACTCAATAAGTCATAAGGTGTATTTTATCGATATTCCTATTGAGAGGTTTTTTCTTTAAAAAAATATGTTTCTAATGAAATATTTTATCTTTATAAAAATACGTTTCAGTAAGTGAAGAATGAGTAGCTTATAAACTAACTTCAACTGTCATTTTTTTTTTAATGAGGGAAGATATATAGTACTGGGGGTGTGCAAGGGGAAAAAGCACTGAAAACGTTAAAAAAAAAAAATTTGAACTGATAAAAAACGAATTGAAGTGTATTTGGTTTGATTTTTTTATTATATATTTAAAAATTTGATTTTCAATTTGGTTCAACTTTTTTGTTGGATTAATTGAAAATCGAACAAAAAATTAAAAACATTGATTTGTTTTATTTAATTGAGTTGAATATTTTTTGATTTTCGATTTGATTTCAGTCTAATTAAACCAAATTAGATCATATTGATTTTCTTTTTTCAATATTACTTTTATTTTTTAAATCAATTTTATTGTAATTTATATCTATTTTTTTATTAAATGATTTTTCAAAAATTATATTGCACCTTATTTCTTCTTCTACAATGTCCATATATGACAAACTAAATTATAAATATTTTTGGATTGTCAATCTCAAATATCAAGTGAATTTAAGGGGGCGTAAATTGTGATATTTATTTTACATACGAATTATGAGTTATGAGTTTAATTATTTTTATTCTATTAATTTTACGTATGATTGTCAGTTTCAACTACAAAAAAATAAAAAATAAATAAAAAAACTATAAGTGATATGAAATAGTAAAATAAACAAATCTACTTGAATGGATTATTAATTGAACCAAATTAAATCATTTTTGTTTTTCCATTTTGGATAACAAAAAATTTGATTAATCAATCGAACACCGAATGCACACCCCTATAAGCATCACCAACATCCCTCGTAAATAAAAAAAAATTAAATAAAATATAATTATGTAATCATATTACATAGATCTAACCTAAAAATATATATAATTATTTAGTCATTTTCAATTTATTTGGTTTTGTTCTCAAAATCACTATTTGAAAATAGATTATTATAAATATTTTCATATTTTCACAAAAAATACAATTCATTTTTATCTTAAATCAAATTTCCTAACAATTTATATCTACTCTCTCTCTCTCTCTCTCTCTCCATTTATTACATATTAAACCTTATATAATCTTATTATTTAGATAATCTATTTGAATAGAAACTTATTTTTTAATTATCTTCTTAATTATTTTTTTAATTTTAAAAATGATGAAATAAAAATATAACCAAACGGTTCTTTAATTTTAAAGTTATGCACGTGAAAATTGAAATAAAGCTAATCTAATCCCGAGTACATATTAATGATTGAGGGGGGCATTTCCGTCTTCTCAAATATTTGCTCCAAACTGAATTTTCAGCGCCAATTCTTGGCGGCTGTTCAAGATTTCGAAAAAAATTCCAACTTGAAATCAACCCATGAAAAAATGTCAACCAGATTCAAAATCAATTCAGAGAACTCTTCTCCCTCCATCTGTTTCACTGACCCTCCTTGAATGAGAAAACAGCAGCTGAAACTGAAGAGGAAAAGGGCTCGTGGAACCACATCTTGAAGCCCCTTTTCAGGTACATTCCCAGAACCCTAAATCAATACTCGTTGATTTGCTCGGCATCCGTTCTAGTCAGTCAATGTGAATTTCGCTTTAGAAATTTCAGATATGATTTGTTAATTTGTGCATCTTGTCCATTATTTGTCCGGATTGGAGTGCTAAACTCTACGCACAGGTGAAATTCACTGTTTCATGAGAGCCCAGATAATTTTTACTGCTAAGATTTGTGTTTTTGTGAGGTTACGGTTCTCCATTTGAAAAGTTATGGTGAGGGAGCAAATTATTGAGACTTTTTACTCGCGGCTAAGGGAGTCAGCTTTAGCATCAGCTTCAAGTACTCCTCTGCTAATTTTTCCCTCAACTTCGGATGTAGATTCACTGTGTGCTTTGAAAATTATAGGACATGTTCTTGAATCTGATTCGATTAGGTATGCTTGTTACCCAGTTTCGAGTTTTAGGGAAATTCACAAGTATGCTGGGCCTAACTTGAGTTCATCCTCGGATGAGCCTATTACAATTTTGTTGATTAATTGGGGTTGCCATAGGGATCTTAGGAGGGATCTGGAAATTGGCCCCTCAGCCCGTGTTTTTGTTGTTGATAGTCATAGGCCAATTCACTTGCACAATTTGAGTGACCAGAATGATCGTGTGGTGGTGCTTTACACGAGGGATGATGAGCATCAGGCTGATTTGGCATATGATTTTGATGTGTCTGCTCTTGCTAATGCAAGTGATTTGAACAGTGATGATGAGGTTGAAGATGATTCAGATAGTGAGGATGAAAATGAAAGTGATAGTGATGAGGAGGGTGGGGGTGGGAGTAGAAAGAGGCAGAGAGTTTCGGAGGAAAATGAGAGCAATCCTGTCAAACTTTTTAGGAAGCTGAAGAGGGAATATTATTACATGGGGACTTTCCATGGGAAGCCGTCTGGGTGCTTGATGTATGAGCTGTCTCACTCATTGAGGAAGAACAAAAATGAGTTGCTCTGGTTGGCTTGTGTGTCTTTAACCGACCAGTTTGTGCATGAGAGGTTAACAGATGAGAGATACCAGGCCGGAGTTATGGAGCTTGAACAGCACATTAATAGCTCGGGAAATTTGGATGCTGTTACTTCAGTCACACTCAAGGATGGAACAAAGGTTACTGTGCCTGATTCTTCCAGAATTGCTTATGAGGATGAGCCCAGGTTGATGTTGCTGCAAGAATGGAACTTGTTTGATTCAATGCTATGCTCGTCCTATATTGCAACTAAATTGAAAACTTGGAGTGACAATGGGCTGAAAAAGATGCAGCTTCTTTTAGCTCGGATGGGTTTTGCGAGGGAGGAGTGCAAACAAAAATTCCAGTACATGAGTGTCGAGATCAAACACAGAATGAAAGATATGTTTGAACAGTATCTACCAGAGTTTGGGCTCACAGATTTCTATTACAGAGGTTTCTTGCTATTGCATGGGTATAGCTCAAAAGTCTCTGCTGCAGACGTGGTGTATGGAGTTACCGCCCTTCTAGAGTCATCTGTCGAGCCAGACGGCTCCTCTGGTTCCAAGCAGTTCGGCATAGCTTATGATGCCTTATCCTTAAACAAGCTTGAGAAACTGGAAATAGGAATGCGGCAGGCTATTAAGGTGCAAAGGGCTGTTCTTAGACAAGGGAGCACAGCCATAACAAAGAAGGGATCGATAAGAAGTGGGAGTAAGTTCAGATGGGTGAAGCTTGAAGACTCAGCCGATGCAAAGCTCTTGTGTCACCCTCAAGCTTTGACTAAATTTGGATATTTTCTGATGGACGCTCTACGTGAGAAGGGAGCAAGAATGAAACCTTTGATATGTGTTTGCTACACTCAAGAACAGAATAAGGTTTTGATTGCTGGTGTTTGTGGGAAGCCACGGCTTGGTGCAGTTCAAGGAAATGCATTTGGAATCGCTTTCAGAAGCGCTGCAGAGGAGACCGGAGCTGAGTACTTCCACGAACTCTTTGAATCATCATGGATAGTTTTGGAGGCAGTTGCCATAAATTCATTCATGATCAGATTGACAGAGAAGCTCTTGTGATGATCTTCCTCAATCATTTGCATCTTCCTCTTTCTTTCAACTGTAATTGTATTATCATTTTTCATAGATGCATGTTGTTTACTTGAACTAATGCTTTTCCTAAATAGTTTTAACTTGTCTGTAACAGTACTGGACAATAACATGATTGAATGGTTCCGCAGTATAGTTACTTTCTTTTACTTGAGTTGTGATCCCCTTTTTCTGTCTGGATTGAATTCTTGGGTGGGTTCCACATTCTATTTGATTTTGTAAAACAAAGACATGTTATTGTTGTTGGATATTGCCCTAACAAAAATTTTCAATGTTCAAATTAGCGATTGGGTAAAAGTTATAAATTGAATATTTATATGTATTTTTATTTATACACACGCATGCATCAAAAGTTCGTTTGAGTTTGAACTTTTATCATTCTGCATTATGTGGAAGATCTATGTCATTGAATCATGGGTCACTCAGGCATATATATATATATATAAAGTTTTAAAATATAGAAATAATAGATAGTCCCTCTTCCATTGAATCAGGACATTATAAATATTGGTATTTTAGTAATATCACATCAGATACTATTCCAACGTTGGCATACGCTTAAGGAAGAAGAACATTAGTACTGGTGTGATGGTTATTGTTTCCCAAGACTTTTCTATGTTCACATTGTTACAATGACTTTAATTTTGAATTGGAGGTTTTTGACTTTTCTCTTCAAAATTTCCTCAGTTTGATGTAAAATTAATGGTGAAAAAATATTAAATTGAATAGCAATTCATTATACTTCATAAGAATATAAATTTCCACATATTTTTAAATATCAATTGGTGGATTTACTTTTTAATAACAAAAGTTACACTAATTATTGTGTCTTTAAAAGGAGATTTGGACAATTAATACTTCTCCATCTATTCCATAGTTTCAATATTAATAATTTAAATGATGTTAATGAGAATTTTTATCATATCTTTATTTGTATCTAAATATAAATAGTTAGAGATTTTCAAAATTACAAACTTAATATATAAATTATGAAGAAAAATTTAAAAGTCTCATTGTAAAAATTTAAAGGAATAAATAAAAGTGATAAATATTACGATGGTGTTTATAATAAAATAATATATAAAAAAATTCTTAAATAATAAACTATATATATTTTACAATTTCACTGGATATTTTTCGTTGCCTCTATGTATTGACGTTTGGTAGTTTCTACAATTTGTTCAAGATTGATAAATTTAAAATACACAATTAATGAATAACGTACATAATATTGGCTAATTGGTGATGGATATATTTGATATGAATATCAAATTATATTTAGACATAAAAAAGCATAATAATTTTCAATATAATATAACATATTGGTAATTTTACAATTTTTAATTTAATTCATATTAATAATTTTACCTCTTTATTCAAGGCTTAGAAATTAGAATTACGAAAAGTGGGAAAACGAAAGAATCACAGCGGCGTTCGAATTTCGTAAGTACGGACGTGTTGGTCAGCCCCAGGACGTGCCCTTTTTGCCTTTCCATCTTCGAAATAAAACACGCACAAACACACTTACTGGGTGGAAAAAATGTCTGTATCTGTGTAACTTCCTCCCCTAATCCCTATATATCTCTATGGAAAGAGGAAACCCTCAGTTCTCTCCCCATTCAAAGCATACAAGATAGAGATACACTCACGCCCTCTCCTTGCTTTGCTGGTTTACAATTGAATAAATCAGGTTAGGTTTTTCGTTGATGCTGCTGCTTGATTCACGGAAAGTTTTAGAATTGGAGTTTGGATAGATGTTTTGTTTATTTTCCGGTGGCTTTTCTGCGTGCTCTGACCTTGGTGTTTGCGGTGTTGATGTTTAATTTTTGAATTTAAGGTGTCTTTTTTTTAATATTTTTAATTTTATTTTATCTCGGGGTTTTGATCGTTTACAATGTGTGCTCTGTGGTTGCCTGATTGGGGTTTATGCTGTCAGAATTTTTCGAAATTTTTTACCTGATCTTAGGGTTTTATAAAGGGGGGTCCTCTCTCTCTCTCTCTCTCTCTCTCTCTCTCTCTCTCTCTCTCTTGTTTTATATATTTTTTTAAGATTGGTAAACTTGAAAGTTTTAAAAAATTCTGATAGTTCCTATATATTTCTGGGATTATTTGAAACCAAAAGAAAAAGAAAAAAAAATTAAATTGGAACTTTCTGAGTTTGCTTCTCTTGATGATCATCGCTAACGTCTATGTTGGATGCAAAGCTGAATCTATAAAGTTTGGTGTCATTTTTTAGAATGATCTTGCTGCCACAGACAATGTGCACAGTGTTGGAATTCTAATCCACCTTCCCTGAACCATATCTCTGCAGCTGTAGCGTGAAAACTGTTCTGTTCATGAGTTTGCTTTATATGATCTATGGATGCTTCATTTACGTTGATGTATAGACCTAGTTTTTGGAACTTTGATACTTAGAGTGGAGGAGCATCTGGAGTTCTTTGTTGATTGCATAAGTAGGATGTGCAGAACAATGATTAGGATGTTACAGTTGAAAACTAGGCACCCACATATGGCCACTTGGAGAGTAGATGCTGCACTGTTGGGAGGATCTTTATATATATGCTTGTTTTTAATATTAAGTACATATCAATCGCAGAATATGGTTAATGTTGAAGAATTAAAATGTTAAAGGAAGAAGCCTGTCATCCTCTTTTGCATAGAGTCCTCTTATCTTCTAACAAAAAGAATGACATTTCCTCTATGGTCCTCTTGTCTATATGTTAATTTCAGAAAACATGCACTGTGACTTGTATATCTTTATGCTGTAAAACATATATAGCATAGCTTGATGTTCTATAATAATTAGATGAAGGTATTTTAGTAATCTATATGGAAAACACATCGCTCCATTCAATTTGAATATTACAGCTATCCTTTTTTGTCAGTTTGGCGATTTTCTTGGGCACTACTACAGTGACTCATCTCATATTAACAAACGGGTTTGTAAACCCTTCCCCCCCAATCCCCAACACTGCAACCCACTCCAACCCCACATATTGACCTGAGTTGCATCAAATTGCTTTAAAACATATTTCAGTTGAACCCAAGAAATAAGGCTGCCGCCCAGTACGAAACTTATATATTTTGTATTGGGACCATTGGCTCTGTAGCACTTTTAGCTGCAGTTGGGACTATAAATGGATATTTGAAAATTCATTTATCGATTGCGTCCAAATCCATTTATAGGACATGTTATCTGTATCCATTTAAAGCGAATATTATTTGTATTCGATTAGTAGATATTTGGCTGTAAATGGATACAAATATCATAATTGTATATTCGATCTATTTAATATTCGATCTATTTAATATTTGCTTTAAATATATATCCATTTATTAATTTGATTATCCGTATTTTAATTAAATCTGTCATTTGTATTTGATAAATAATATTTAAAAAATTATTATCTGTAATGTATTCTAATTTTCCATCTATGTTAATATATAAATAATATTTAAAAAATTATCATATATACTATATTATTATGCATGATGAATTATTTTATTTTTTCAATATAAAATCTCATAATCTATATATAAATAAATATAAGTATAAATTAGTAATTAAAGAATTAATAAGACAAAAAAATAATAGTTAAGGATTATGATGAATTGATAGATGCTAGTAATAATAATGAAACACTACTAAATCAAGAAAAAATTAAAAAATCAATATATGAATGATAAAGTTAATCAATATAAAGTTATTGTTGTTTGACTTTATAATTAATTTATGTTGTTGTCATCTTATTAATTTATTCTTTTATCATAAAGTCAATCATTAATTAAAAAATTTGACTAAATCAAGAATAATTAACTTTTTAATTCTAAAATGAAGTAGTAAAATACTAAATCTATTAATTAGCTAAAGGGACATTAAATGTTTTAAAATATCTAACCATACTTATATGTATAATATAACATGTATATATATATATATCAATTCATAGTTTTATTTTGTAGACTTGTAGTACTACTAATTCACAAAACTAATAAAATTTAAACTCTAAATCCTAAAATCCCACAACTCTATAGACCTTAGACTCCAAAATATTAATAATGGAGAATATTTTTATTGATTAACATTATTAATATCTACATATCCAAAACTCGATGTCAATATTCAATAGCCATCATAAAATCTAATTTTCTTTAAAATATATTAAAATATAACATGCGAAAATGGATATTTGTAAATTGATATTTGGATATTCATAAATGGATGTATTTTAATAATTATAATTGGATACGGATAGACCCTCCAAGTTGATTAATATTCAGCGGATACGAATTTAGATGTTATTATATAAATATCTGTCAGATATGGATACATATATTATAAAGCTTAAATGGATACGGATACGGATATGATATGGATGCAATGTATCCGATTCATTTAATATCTGTTTACCGCCTTAGCTGCAGTTTTGGTGATTTATGATCTTGTGCTCTCTTCTCATGTCATGTGCTGTTGTCTAATGTAAATTTGACAGTTTGAGGTTCATAATTGAGACTCAACAGTTTGAGAGGCTTATTTGTTATTTATTTTTGTGCATCGACTTTTGATTACCTCGTTGCTAGGTTACTTTCCAAAGGAATTTTTAACATTTTCCATTTAGCTGATACCATTTATTCTCAAATATCATTTTCAACTGTTATTTATCCAGATTTGAGACATTTAACGGATATATCCCGCAACTTGACTGATGTTTGGTTTGCATTTATGATTCTTAGGAGACTTGAGCACTTGCAATCTGTTAATCATGAGTGGCCAGGAACAAATTAGGAGGTATACAAGGGGTAGAAGTAGGAAGAGAATGTTAAATGTTGATCTTAATGCTGTGCCTCCATGTGAAAGTCGGGATCAGGAGGGGCCCTCAAATCACACTAGGTCCCAGGACAGGCAAGCAACTCAAGGAGGAGACATTACACTGCCCCCACCAATCGATGTAGAAGCTTTTGATGACGATGTCATTATTTCTTCGCCAAGGGCATTTGCAGAAGTATATTGAATCACTATCACTTTCTTCTTGTTCTCCTATTATTTATTCATTTTCAGTTGTCTCTTATGTTGATGTAGTCATGTAATGTCTGTATCAAATGTTTTTCTTTCAGGCAAAAAACAATTCCAGAAGGAACCATGGACGTCCTATTGTGGTTGATGTAGACTCTGGTAATTTAACTTCTGTATGTGTTTTCCGCTTTATGTTGCTCATCTTGTTTCAACTTTCAACATTGGAGATCTTGCACAAGCTTTTTTCTTTTATCTCCAATTTTTTTCCCCAAGTCATGTTTTTATGAAATCCTCCCTCTTTAATATGATAATTCTACTCTTGTGGACCAAAAATTACGTGAAAGTGGTTTCGTTCATGCATATCACAAGATAAAATTATATCCCATAAATGGGAAAAATGAACTTAGCGAATTCACTTTTTGCCTCCAATTTTCTAGAAAGGCATGTCTAGCAATGCATGAGGTTTATAATCATAAATGTTTAAACCTATTTTCTCATGGATGTCAATGGGGATGATAATCACTCATTTCTTGTTATTAATCTCAGTTTTGGTTTCTTGTCATTACATCTGGCGGTTTCATGAGTGCTGGGTTTTCTTGTGATTCTGTTATGGCTCTGACTAACTGAAGTACATTATCTCATTAAAGTATTGAGTGGAAAGGAAATCTTGTGGTTTTGTGCAGATAAACTCCTCATAAGAAAAAGTGGAGTAGTCCATTCTTCCTACCATGTTGAACCTTGACATCTTCCCCCTATATCAATTTTATTGGACCTTTTTCTGCCTCTTTCTTTGATGTATTTTTGTTGGAACTTGTTTTCATCTTTGCTCATTTTGCATTATGGGGAATTGCTTGGTGATGTGCTTCATCATTATAACAGAGGAAAGGTCATCTCGCAACAAGCGCAGAAGGGTTCCTACAAACCAAACAATTATAAATTGTGACCTGTACATGAACCTGGAAGGCAGTAGCAAGTCAATGGTAACAAACTTTTTCCTTCTTGTTTTGTCCCATTTTGAAATGAGTGCTCCATCTCTGCTTAGTTATTCAACTAATATTTAGCTTTTGTCTGGACATTGGCATAGTAATTAAAGGCGCCCGCCTCAGGCGGCTAGGCGCTAGACAAAAGGCGACCTAAGGCAGGCGCCTTACAGGCCTTGCCTCAACTAGTAAGGCGGGCCGCCTTGTTCGTCTCACTAAAATGTAATATCTAAGGTATTTTTTGTTTTTAAAACACAAAATACCCTAATTTCAACTTAGAAAAATATTAGCTTATAGCATTTGTTCACTCATTATCAACCACCTAGTCCCGTTGTGGCCATGGCTGCTTGCTACCACTGGTCTCTGTGCTCGGTACAATTTTGGTTCTTCTTCTTCATTCCCCCCCCCCTCCCCCCCACCCTCTCTCTCTAACAACCTTTACTTTTTGTATGGTTTTTTTGTTTCCTTTAGTTTATTTTATATGGGGCTTTTTTTAAAAAAACTTAAAATTTGCTGTTTACTATAATTTATATAAATATTTCTTTTTTTTTTTGCATTTTTTAATTTCTGTTACCTTTTTTGCTTTTTTATTCTGATATTTTTCTTTTAGCTGTTCTTTTCTAATTTTTTCTTTTTTTTATTTTTGCTTTTTTTTTTGGTTTATTAGTATTTTTGTTACTTTATTATTTTGGCATTTATAACATATTTTTGAAAATTTTGCATTATATATTTTATATATTTTTAATTATTGCCTCATTCGCCTTTTGGCTGCCCACCTTTCGCTTTAAAAATAGGCCTTTCGCTTGCCTCTTGCCTCACGCCTTTCATAACTATGGACATTGGTTTGTTGGTGCTGCTTATTAAGAGATACTTTGATATATGGTCAGACAGTTCCTCAATATCTAGAAGAAAGAAATGACTTTTTTTTCAATTTAATCTGTGTTCATGTGATTGATATATTGAATATTACGTTTCAATTATTATGTACTAAAACGACCTATTTAGCTGCCTACCTAGATTGACTTGGTTTAATTACACTTCGATTCTGAGGGTAGTGGTGGACTCTGACATGATAACTTTTGTGGTTTACTAGGGTTCTGCTTGTTCACATGTGATGCTTTGCATTGCTGCATCTTTCTTGACATTTTATGATATTATACTTGGTTATTTTATAGACCTTATCAACATAGATTTCCTGATTTTAGATGAATTTCCTTTTTAATTGTTGAATTGTTTCCTGAGCTGACCACTTTAGGTTTGACTGATTTGGCTTGCTTCCTCTCCTTTTCTATCTACGCTTTTGCGGATTTTTCTTTTTCTTTTTTCTGTGGGGGTGAGTGGTGGTGCTTGGTACCATTGGTATTGGTATCCATGTTTGACCAGTGATATGGTGTATGAATTTTAGAAGAAGAGTGGACAGAGCACAGTGTTGCCTACATCTCCACCAGCCCCGCAGGAGCCTACATTCACCTGTCCAGTTTGCATGGGCCCGCTTGTTGAGGAGACATCAACGAAGTGTGGTCACATTTTCTGCAAGGGGTGCATCAAAGCTGCCATAGCTGCTCAGAGCAAATGTCCTACCTGCAGGAGAAAGACAACTGCAAAAGACATCATTAGAGTTTACCTTCCCGCGACTAGAAGTGCTTGAGGTCTATCTCTTCCTCTCTCTGTGTCTGAGTCTGTCTCTGCCTTTCTGTCTTTTTATTTGTGTGGTGTTAGCAAGCCCAAGCAACCATGTGAGCCTGTGCATGCATTTGAGGTTGCAACAATGAGCCATTTGACGCTCTGTTCTGCGTGATAATGAGTAAAAGGCAGCATTTAGATACTATGAACTAGGTTCTAGGTGATCAGTTAGGTTTTTATTTTACTTTTAATATTTTCAATGTGGCTAACTGGTTGTGTCCTTTTACAACTGAACCATGGATGAAAAAATTAAGTAATGTGCTTGCATCCAACTGGATCTATGTATTAGTGAACATCATATTTGACCTGAAAGAAATAAAATCTCTGCCAGTATTAATTTTTTGGACTAGAAAAGATCAAATGACATGTTACTGTTAGACATGGTATTAATTGGATAGACATGATGTATAATATTACAATTTCACCATTTCTTTTGATTATTGTGAACGCGTGATTTCTTCTGTGGTGATCCCCATGTTCAAATGTATTGAGTTGCTGTATATTACTCGAGAGAGATTTTGTGTGTGTGTGTGTGTGTGTGTGTGAGTGAGTGAGTGAGTGAGTGTTGTAGTTTTATTGGATTAACTTATTTTGTTTTTCTCATATTGCATTCTGTTTGCTGAACCATCTAATATGCCCTTCCTTTCCAGTTTAGACCCTTATGTGAACGTGACTTTCAGTGAAATTAATGCCTGCTCATGTAGTCGGGCATGAGACTTGCATGTTTATCTGTTGTGGTAAGTAAACTGTACGATGAATGGTGAAAGTATACCTGTTAAATCTGCTATAGTTTTAGCTATTAATGTCTGTTAGATCAGTGTTTTAGGAGGAAGGGTCTTCTTCTGGGACATGGAAAATCTGAGTCCTATTTTTGGCCTTGTCAGACTTTGATGCTTAACTTCTCTGGCCATCATTATGCATACGATTGTGTTATGTGTCTCACATATTCTCACAACTTCTAACCAATGTTTGTTTGCCCCTCTTGTAATAGGATTCATCGTCTCATTTCTTGATCCAGAATTTGCAGCTTTTGTGGAAGCTTGTGGAAACAATTGGCTGGTTGGGAATATAGAAAATTCAATGTTTTTGGTGAGAGGGTTCGATGATAAACAATAGTTTGCTGTGGCTTGAGGGAGGGTGGTTGTATTTTATCATTGCAGTGCCCATCAGAATATTTAGTATCTTATCATGGCTCTGTTGCATATATAGCTTGAGAGCTTTACATGGTCAACCAAATTGGATTTCCCTTTATTTGAACTCATCTCATACTTTTGAACCTTCCTACATTGGTGGTCATCCACTCTTTATCATCAGGGAAATGTTTAATTCATCTTGAGCTTCCTACTGTCTCTACATTCTGTACCTGTGCATAAAAATATACTTGATGTATACTGATCAAGTTGGAATAAAAAAATTAACGTACAATGGAAGTATGAAATAGTATATTCAAAGTGAATTATGGGATATTGGAATATTCAATCCCACGATTACAATAAATAGCAGGATTGTGGACGGGGAATTATGCTACCTACTTACCCGTAGAAAATACTGGGTCTGGAGTTAGGCCATGCAAGTCGGAAATATATATTCCTGGATAGAGGAATAAATAGCTCGATTTATTTTTTCATTCTAGCACAACAAAGTTATGAAAATCTACAGGAAGCGATTAAGCATATTATATGTGTCAATTGTCATTTAACTAATAAGGACGATATTAGGTATTTTATGACTTTTTGGGGGAGGGAGTAAGTATAGCATCAATGAATATTAGCTTAGGGGAAGTTTTGAGATAATTAGGATACATCTTCATTGAGTGAATTGAAATGTACTCACTAAGTACATTTGTTAGCAATCTATCAAAGCTACTAGCTAAATGTATGCTAAAATTTGAGTCAGAAAGAAAGCTACAACCAATATACAACGTGCAGTTGGATATTGGGCTTCCAATAGAAACCCAAATAACTAATTGAGGAGCGATCAAAATCAATTAATTGGGAAATTCAACAAGATACTCTTAGGCTGAAGGCCCTTTTAAAACTGGACAAAAGAAAGATACAAATGGAAGATTGGGCCAAAGATAACTAATACGACGAAGAAATGGAAGGATGATAACCATTAGGACGAAGATTAGGGTTGTTGATGGATCGTATTTTAATCGAATTTGATCTGAATTCGGTTCGAATTTTAGAATATTTATTTTATTAAAATTTGATTATAAATATGCATAATTTGAAATGAGTGAATTGGATATAGAATTAAGCAATTCGTTAAAGATTCAAATTCGAACTTTAATATTTTTTTATTAAATTAATACTTTATATATAATATTAAGAAATATTTTAAAATAAAATTTATATATTATATTGACCTAATGTCTATATTAACGTTTACATTATACCATTAATATTGAGTTTTTAACTTAAAAAATAAAAGGGATATTGATAGAATGTCAAATATAATAATATATAATAGTTCATCTATGTATTAATATAATGTAAAATAGGAATTTAGTATTCAAATATTTAATTTTTGGATTAATATATAATAAAAAGTTGTTAACAATTCAAATATGACATATATTTACTTTATAAATACAATATTTTTATAAAATTCCAAAGGAAAAAAAGAAAAGAAAAAAAAAGGAAAAAGGAAAAAATAAATCGGGTTGGATTTTTTAATCGAATTTTGAATGTTCTTTGAAATTTAGCTATGGTATTGATTACAAAGATCCTATAGAATTTCAAGTTGAATTTGTATATGAATTTTGATAATCAGATTTAAATTCAGATATGGCAGATCCGATCAAAATTCGACCCATTAATAGCCCTAATGAAAATAAGTGGCTTGTGGTCAAATTGTATAAGTCTCCCACATAACATAGAATGTCAGAAGTTTGAGTCCGAACGAGTTCTTGATATACGTGCATGTGTATAAATGAAATAAAATAAAATTTGAAAAAAAAGATAAGTGGCCAGTGTTATTACAATATGCTAATGGACATGAAAAGTTGATGAATAAATATTTTCTAAAAAATTAATCTCATCAGTTTGGCAAAAACTCCGAGATTATTATTTGTAATTTGCGATAATGAAATTAATTAACTGGAAACTAATAATCTCATCAAGAAATTAAATACCAAAAAGATATTAGAGAAGCAGAACTCAAAAAAAGTCCCGGAAAATGCTGAAAGGCTCCTTTTCCTCTATCTATTTCACATAATCATGCAACCGTTGGGATTTTCATCACTGAAGAATCCGCCATGGTAAGGCGGCGGATAATAATACATCGCCGGTGGCGGCCCTGGAGGCCCGTGGTGGTAATCCGGCGGAGGAAGGCCGAGCGGGGGTGGCGGCCCTGGAAGAGCGTGGTGGTAATCTGGCGAAGGGAGAGCCATGCACGGTGGCGGCCCATGATGATCATAACTATGAACTACACGCCCTCCAACAGGATGATGATAAGTATACTCAAAATTACCATAATGATCGTAATATTCATTAGGGTTTTCTCCAAAGTTCATCCTCCAGGTTCTTGCGTTCGTGTACTCGATGTTTCTCAGACGTTGCATGCGGGAAACAAAGTCTAGTTCCTCCACGTATGGAGGAGGTTTACCATGTGAGGGCGGCGGCGGAGGTGGTCGTGGTGGTGCTCCGCCTGGCGGAGCTGGTGGGGGCGCAGATGATGGGG
>JACGDI010005835.1:220161-233151 GCA_014898725.1 Jacaranda copaia
GAGATTGATGGCGTTCCATGGGCGGGGGAGTTCCTCTCCTTACATGTTCGCCAACTAGTATGCATTATGTTTTGCTACTTTAACAACAGAGTATGGCCCTTCTCATTTTAGTTCGAGCTTTCCTACGTTCTTGGAGACCTCCACCTTTTTGAGAACAAGGTCTCCAATATTAAAACGACGCTCTTTTACCCTTTTATTATAGGATTGGGTCATCTTCGATCTGTAGCACTGCATTGTGTTATAGGCCTCTTGACGACGCTCATCGATGGTTTCTAAATCCAACTTTCTTTTTGAAGTGTTCTTAAGCGGGTGGTAGTGGATGATCCGAGCAGTATGTTGGATTAATTCTGAAGGTACAACTACCTCCGACTCATACACCAGGTTGTAAGGGGTGTGATCGGCGGCTGTTCGGGGGGTTGTTCGTACGCCTATAGTACGCCGAGCAGGTCGTCTGCCCAGTTCGCTCTGGTGTCCTCAATTCTGGCCTTCAATTGGTCGAGGACAGTCCGGTTGGTCACCTCAATTTGTCCATTCGACTAGAGATTGCCCACTGATGTGATATGTTGTGCGATCCTCAAAGCCTCACACCATCCTCATGTGCTCTTACTCTGAAATTGGGTGCTGTTATCTGAAATAAGTATCTTAGGTAGCCCAAAATGGCAAATGATATTCTTCCATATGAAACTTTTTATAGCCGTATCAGTTATCTTAGGAACGGCTTCAGCCTCAACCCATTTAGTGAAATATTCAATTGCTAAGATGATGAAGTTTTGTTGCCTAGTTGACCTTGGTAAGGAACCCACAATATCAATTCTCCATTGATCGAATAGTCAGAAAATCTCAACATTAATCATTGGTGCAGCTGGCTGGTGCGGTAGGTTGCAATGGACCTGGCAAGATGCACACTTGCACGCAAAATCCACTGAATCTTTCAACAATGTTGGCCAAAAGTATCTATACCTGATTATTTTATGGACAAGGGACCTCCCTCCAGAATGGTTGCCGCACATGCCTGCATGAACGTCCTGTAATACTTCTAACACCTAATCTTAATCTAGGCATCTCAAAGAGGGTCCAGCGAAGGATCTCTTGTACAACTGACCATGCTCGTCGAGGGAAAATTTGGAGGCTTGACCTCGAACGCACCGAGCCTCATTCATGTTGTCGGGGACAGTGCCTTGGTTGAGATATAGCTTTATTGGGATCTGCTAAAAATTTCGTCTCCTCAATGATTGTTATCGATTCTCATCAGAGAGTGCAATTAACGGCCTATCTGAGACTAAAAATGTAATTTTTTTGTCTCTTGTTCCTCTAATAGAGATGGCAAACTTGGAGAGAGCATCTGCTCGTTCATTCTCGGACTGGGAGACCTGGCTGAGAGTAAACTTTTTGAATGATTGCTGCAACTTCTTTACTTTGGCCAAGTACCGGGTCATTGACTGTTTCTTGGCTTTGAAATTTCCCTTGACCTGCTCCGCTACTAACTAGGAGTCCGTAATTGCGATCAGGTGTTCAACTCCTCGCTCAAGCACCATTCTCATTTTTGCCAATAGAGCCTCATACTCAGCCTATTATTTGTGACTGTATAATCCAATTTGATTGCAAAATTGTACTCCTCAGCATCCGGGGAGTGAAAAGTGACCCCTACTCCACCTCTAGATGTGGTCGATGATCTATTGATGTGCAAGGTTCAAATAAGAGGGGTTGGGATATTCTTTTCGGGCAAGTCAACTCTCTTTGCAATGAAGTGGGCAAGAACCTGCACTTTGATGGTCGTTTGAGGTTGAAAACTAATATCGAACTCCCCCAGCTCGATCGTCCACTTGGTCAATCTGCCGGACGTATCGGGCTTTGCCAACACTTGCTTCAATGGTTGGTTGGTTAGCACTATGATAGAATAAGACTGAAAGTACGGTCTTAGCTTTTGAGCAGCGGTTACTAAGGCTAACGCAAATTTCTCAATTTTTAAATAATTATGTTTTGGTCTTTGAAGTGATTTACTGCAATAATAGACTGGTCGATGGCTGCCATCTCTGGTCGATACTAGTACTGAACTAATTGATGCTTTAGAGACTGCCAAATATATCTGGAGTACTTCTCCCAGCTCGATTTTTACCAACATCGGGGGTAAGGCCAAATATTGCTTCGACTTGATCAGCGGACAATCATACTATTCCATCCATTGGAAACTCATCTTCCTGGTATTTCTGAGAATTTTAAAAAAGGGTAAGCTTTTGTCGGTCATTCTCCCGATGAACCTTCCTAAAGCTATGATTCTCCCCACCAACCTCTGAACGCCTCGAACCGTTCTCGGAGGGGTGACGTTTAAAACTGCTTAAATTTTCTGTGGATTCGCCTCAACACCTCTTTGGCTGACTATATACCTAGAAATTTTCCTCCTTGGACCCCGAATGTACATTTGTTTGGGTTTAGCTTCAATCCAAATGCTCTTAGAATCCCAAAAGTATGACTGAGGTTGAGCAAGTAGTTTTGGGCTTCTTCTGTCTTTACTATTATGTCATCGACGTAAGCTTCTATCGATTTTCCAATCTTATCTTTGAACATGAAATTGACTAGCTGCTGATAAGTTACCGCAGCATTTTTCAATTCAAAAGGTATGACAAGGAAGCAATATAACCCATTAGGAACAATAAAAGATGTTTTATCCTATCCTCGAGTGCTATGAAGATCTGATGATAGCCTTAAAATGCATCCACTATACTCAATAACTCACACCTAGTGGTTGAATCGACTAGTAAATCTATCCAAGGCAGGGGGTAAGTATCCTTAGGGCATGCTTTATTCAAATCAGTAAAATTATTGCACATCCACCACTATTCCTCAGTTTTTGGGACTAGGACAACATTACAAAGTCAAGAGAGATACTGAATTTCTACGATATATCCTGCATTTAAGAGTTTTTTGACCTTCTCCTTGATGATTTATGTTCTCTCGGCATTGAACGTCCTCATCTTTTGTTTGACAGTCTTGTTCGAGGGGTCAATGTTGAGGCGGTGCACAATGATGTTGGGGTCAATCCCTTGGAGGTCGAATGCTTTCCAAGTAAATACGTCGATATTTTTCCTCAAAAAATCAACCATAAGACACTCCAAGTGAGGGCCCAAGTCTGTTCTAATATGGTTAATCATTTCAGGGTTACTTTATTCGAGCTCAATAGTTTTAAGCTCCCCGATGGGCTCCACTCTACTGTCTTCCAGCTTTTGCTTCTTACTTGCCTGGGACTCTTTGGGTTCCGCTAAAGAGGCATCCCCTAAAGTTTTCAGCTTCAATCGAGCTTTTGGCTTGATTGACTCGATCAAGATGTTATAACATCTCCAGGCCTTCTTTAGGTTGCACAAAAGCTCACCCGTGCCTGCTGGGATCAGAAACTTGACTTTCAGGTGATAAGTAGACACAATGGTACGAAAGTCATTAAGGGCAGGTCGGCCTATGATGATATTATAGGCAAATGGGGTGTCGACGACCAAATAGTTCAGCATTAAGGTTTTCCTTCAAGGAGCCTCTCCAAAAGATGTGGACAAGTTGATCGATCTCCTGTATGATCTCTGACCCCCCCGAATCTAACCAGCGACATGCGCACAGGTTCGAACTTTAATTTGCCCATGTTCATCCTCTTTAGGATGGATAGGAAGATGACATTTGTCGAGTTGCCATTGTCAATCAAAACCTTGTGTACTTCAAAGTTTGTAATTTCCACATAGACTACCATCGGACAGTCTATCTTGTGATTGACATTCTTGCCCTTGAGGTGGTCCAGGTCAGCATCAGTAAAGGAGATGGGTTCTGCACTCATTGTGAGGTGGAAAGTTATCTCAACAAGCGAAACTTTATTAGACTCAAGCCTCCTCTGTGTTTGCCTCCAAGCAAACTTAGAGTCCCCTCCAGTGGGACCTCCTACGATCATGTCAATTACACCTCTAATAGGTGGGCAATCCTCTTGGGCAAGCTTATTTCCTTTATCTTCTCTTCTGAGGTTAACTGACCTTTCTCTATGAGGAGTTCGATCGATTTTGCCCCCTTCAGTTTGAGCATCCACAACTATGTACTTTTTGAGGTGGTCCTATCTAATCAACCTCTCGATCTCGTCTTGGAGATTGAAGCATTCATCCATGTCATGCCCTTTCTATTTGTGGAAGTGGCAGTATTTTTTTGATTTTTCATGGCTTCAATCTCTGTTAGCTTTCTGGGCTTTCTAAGGAGGTTATCATACTGAATGGCATAAAGGACCTCCTTTTTTGGGATGTTCAATGGTGTATAGTCATGGAAATGCTTCATCAAAGATTGATCTCGCTCCTTGTATTTTTGGTCGTCTCTTTCCTTCTTCTTTTTCTCGACTTTGGAGGATCCAAACTTGAGCCTGTTCATTTCCTCCTGTGTCATGTACCTTTTTGCCAGGTCGAGCAGCTCCTCCATCGACCTGGGATGTTTCTGCACCAATGCGTTGGCGCACTCTTTGTGTTTGAGCCCCAGGAACAATACATTAATCAAGAACTCAATCATGAGTTTATCTATTTTAAGGACCTCCATGTTAAATCTCAAGAAGAAATCATGGAGGGACTTCCCTTTGCCTTGCTTGACAGTGTGGAGGTGGGTATGGGGGAGCTTCGCCTTCTTTTTGCTAGCAAACTGGTGCAAGAACTTATTGCACAGTTGGTTGTAAGAATAAATCGATGATGGTTAGAGCTTCATGAACCAATCTAATGCGATGCCTTGAAAGTGGCCACCAATATCTTGGCATGGATATATTTGTTGTGTTCATGCAATTGCATCATGTGCTCAAACTGCATGAGGTGTTCATGGGGTCAGTAGAGCCATCATACCTCGGCAGACCTGTTGGGACTTTGGCATCGACAGCGATGTGCTCGTCAATGATATCTTGAATGAAAGGGGACCCTTTCTCCTGACGAGATCTCTAAAGAGCATCCAAGTTTGGTGCTCTATCAATATTTCTCTTTAAAATCTCGTCGAGATGCCTGTTCAACTGCTGGACTTGGTGGGACACTTTTTTCCATTCATCCCGATCTACCTAGGTGGAATTCCGGTCACGACATGATCTAACACACTTGGCCCTATTGCACCGCGGGGCTCAAGTGGGCTGAGGCGCAAGGTTGGTAAACTCTTATATTTCTTTGCGGTAGTCACGCCTAGAGCATTCAACCTTATCATGTTGCAGGTTCGATAGGTCTGATGTGATCTACTGAATTCGCTATTTACTTTCATATTTCTGATCATCTCCTCTCTTTCTGCAGGCGTCTGAGACTGATTTCATGCCTGGCAAGCGGCTGCCTGGATTCTCGACGGTCGTGGCTATTCTCAAGAGACCTATTCTCTGGAGGGGGCGGCTATGGGGTGGCACTGGCGACAGGAGCAGGTACTGTAGTGTGTCTGTTCAAAGCGGAAGATAGCTAGGCTGATATTTGAGCTGAAATCTACTCACTTATCAGTTGCATTAACTGGGGCATTATAAGCGTCACCACATGCTCCTAAAGGGCACTAGTGCCCAGAGTGTGTATACCTTGTTGGGGGGAAGGGGGAGGCCGAGAAGTGGACCTCCTATTCTTCTCCCTTTCGGATGCTACTCTGCGTGTGTTTATCATCTTTTTATTGCAATCTCAACAACTTCCCACAGACAGCGCCAAAACTGATGAGGTCGAAAATCGCTTATAGTGAAATGGTAGTATTTGGGATGAATTCGACCAGGAAGATCGAGTGTTCAAAGCTATATTTCTCTCGAGGTCTGAGATCTGCAACCACAATACACGTTAGACTAGCCGAGATGCCCTTGACTAAGGCACTCCGATGCTCAATTTAGTTCTGATCGAGATTTAGTAATCGAACAGAAGACTGAGAGTATAGAAAGTTTATCGTGTATTTGACATTACCCTGAGTGTGGTTGAGTATGAAGTATTTATAATCTTCTTCAGGCATGATTTGTCTATAGTGATGTACTAACTTTTGTCTTTGTCAGGGCATTGATGGTCATTCCATATCCAGATCCCGATACTATTCCAGGTGGTTGAATCTCTTATTTTTTAGGTTGAATAGTATCTCTGGAGGCACCTCCCTACCAAAGATGGTGGCGGGGTTGGCAGAGTTGGTGGCAACGACTGTATCGGTTGTCACGCGTCATTAATGTGGAGGCATACTGCAAGTCAAACTAATAAATGCGGTGGAGATTTGAGTCAGCACTGGAGTGAGTTTTGAGGTCGATACATGTCGACCAGATCTGACTGGTCGATCTTAGACTTGATGTTAGGCATGTTGGATTATCTAGAGTGGTTCTGAGGTCAATGCGGGTCGACCGTGGACCCCTGCCAAATAAGGTCGACTGGATAATTATTGATGGACGCTCTAGCCCAAACTTGATGTTCGGCCTGTTGGGCCTACTGAGTTATCTCATATCAATAATGATATGTATATTTGGTTATATTGAATAATGTGTTAGATTATGCATTATATTAAATTATTTGTTAGATTTTTTTAAATTTATATTTTGTGAATTATATATTTGATTAGAATTTGAGTTTATATTTTATGAATTGTGTGCTCTATTATGATTTGGTTATGTATTGAATTTATATATTGGTTTATTATGTTGAATTATCTATTAGTTTAGTTTATGTTTCTATTTTTTATTATTGTAACTTTGTTTTTATTTTAATATTGCAAGCTTGGATATCTCAAGATATTAAAATTTAATATAAGCCTTGTAAGATAATTTTTTTGGCATTATTTTGTAAATTTTATATTTTAGTAGGGGCTTGATTTATATATTGAACAATATTATCTATTGATTTTTATTGTGATATAAAATTATTGTGATTTTATGTAAAATAATATTTAAATATTAGTGCATAGGATGATTAGTATGTAATACAAATAATTATTGATATTAGGTAATTATAGGTTTTACTTTGATAGAATGTGTATATTTTTTTTAAAAAAATTTTCATCGCAAATTTTATTTTTTTAATTATAATTATCAAATTTGCGATGAATTTTTTCCGTTGCAAATTTGCGTCGGAAATTTTTTTCACAGATTTGCAATGAAAAATTCCATCGCAAAAAAATCCGTCGCAAAATCTATTACAAATTTTTGCGACCAAAGATTTTGCGATGGATTTTTTCCGTTGCAAATTTCATAGCAAAAAGGCCTTTTTTGGGTAGTGATACAATTAGCCATTTAATATTTATATCATTATTATTATATTTTTTTATGTGAAGAAGGATAATCGGGCTGATCTGTTAGGTTTTGCAAGCTTTTAGAAGAGTTTAAATATAATTTATTTAGTTAAAAATATTACTTTTTAAGCATCAACCTAACCTGTTTATTAAATAAGCTAGATCAAGGTAGACCTTAAGCAGGCTAAGTAGGCCATAGGCCTCTTGATGAATAGTTTCTTATTCCCATCCCTTCATGTATTTTTCATTAAGTTAAGAAGTTTATAGTAAATGAAACTTCATAATTATTCGTGCTTATGTCAACTATATATTATAGGCTAAATTAAAATATCACAATATCACTTGATTTGATCGTAATTGTTAAATTATAAATATTTTAATATTTTTTTATCTAATTATTTTTACTCTGATAATATTTAAGGTTTCTCGAGAAACCTAATATCTTATGCCAAGTCCTTCAATTTTTTTTTCTTTGTAGAAAATTTCTAGATCATACAAATTTAAAATTAATTTCAAAGCACTTACAAATCTAAGTTGATCATAACAGTGACCTCAACACTGTCTAGTCAATTATCCAATTATTACAATGTGATGACAAGGAAAATAATAAAAAAGGAAAGAAAGAAAAGATGAAAGCATCTTGCAAGAAAATCTTACATATATTATGACAAGGAAAATAATAAAAAAGGAAAGAAAGAAAAGACGAAAGCATCTTGTAAGAAAATCTTACATATGTGACTTCAAGGGCTTGAGCGTTTACTATAATTATTTTTGTCCTTTTCTCTTAAGTCCATGTGAACATAATTCAAATACAAGATTTGACACATGGAAATAACGTGGGAAAATTCATTTAGGGCCTTTTGGTTTCATTTTTATTTTTAATTTTTATTTTCATTATTTTTAAAATTAAAAAAATTAGTTGTAGCTAGAACATTATTTTTCCACTTTAGTCGCCAGCGTTTTTCTTATTCGATTTGATTGAAACAAATTTTTTGCTATGTAAATATTTGGCATATTTCATATTTTGTAAATATTTGGCATATTTCATATTTTGTAAATATTATGATAAATAGTACAATCGCCACTTATTTTTGACAAAAACTTTAGATTGGTCTCAATTTTAAAATAATTTTCCACTTACATCGTTACTCATAATAGCGACTTTTTTGTTTGAGTGGCTTAATTTTGCAAACATTTATGTTGCCAACGGGTTTTTATATTTGAAAAATACATATAGTAGTAGATGAGGGCAAGATTTTCAATAGCCTTCCTCACATGTTGTCTGCCTCAATGCATGAGTGGTACCAAATTTTGATTGGTATTTTGGCGAAATTTTCAATTTCGTCATAAAGTCACAACGACCTCATTACTTTTTTATAGGAGAAATCCCGTTTTTCCCCCTATTGATAGGTTAACAAAATATTTTAACAATATATCGATTTTTAAAAAGGATCCAAATGTCATTTTCGATCATCGATTTCAAAACAAGTTACATTATGAACATGCTGATTCATTGTCTACATGTAGATTGCCGTAATGCTAACTCATGTACTGTAAGACTCAATTCAATAGTATACATATATTTCTTGATAAGTTCAGAAGTGTATAGGAAACAAACTTCATAATTATTCGTTGTTATTTGAACTATATATTATGGGCTAAATTAGAACAATACAATATTGCTTAATTTGGTCGTAATTGAAAAATTATAATTAAATGCTTTAACGTTGTTTCTAATAATTCTTTACGCTGATAGCATTTAGAGTTTTTCAAAAAATATAACATCTTATGCTAAGTCCTCCAATTTTTATTTTTTTTTTAAAGGAAATTTCTAGATGAGACAAATTTAAAAGTAGTTACAAAGCATTTACATATCCAACTTAAAGGGTGTTTGGCTAATTTTATTTAAAAAGTCTTATAAGGTTATACATCTTATAAGATATTAGATCTTTTTTTAAAAAGTAAGTTTTTAAAGTGTTTAGATAAAATAATATCTTAGAGCTTATAAGATATTATTTTTGTAATTCATATGATTAAAATAAACTAACTTGTGAAGATTTTTAAAATAAGTTTGGCATTCCTTATTTTTTCAAAAATAGCTTCTAAACTCATAACATCTTATTTTAAGAATTTATAAATTTTTTTAAAGGGTGTTTGGCTAATTTTATTTAAAAAGTTTTATAAGCTCATACATTTTATAATATATTAGATCTTTTTTTAAAAAGTAAGTTTTTAAAGTGTTTAGATAAAGTAATATCTTAGAGCTTATAAGATATTATTTTTGTAATTTATATGATTAAAATAAGCTAATTTGATAAAAATTTTAAATTAAGTTTGGCATTCTTTATCTTTTCAAAAATAATTTCTAAACTCATAACATCTTATTTTAAGAATTTATAAATTTTTAAAAAAAATTTACCAAATATTTTTTATATTTTATAATTTCTCTAACATTTTATAAGATATTTTAAGAAATTTACAAACTTATCCAAATACCGCAGTAGTCATAGCCATTCCCTCAACACTATCTATTCATTTATGCAATATATTATTCCTTCAAGAAATATGAAAGCATCTTGCAAGAAAATCGTACATATATTATTACTTCAAGGGCTTACGCGTTTAATATTTTTTGTCCTCTCACTATCGATCACAATTCAAAGCAGGCCATTTGGTAGATTTGGCAATTAATACTATTCATATTTCATGTCCACATTTACCAAAAACTGGCGACAATCCTCACCAGTCCATGTGAACATAATTAAAATTCCTTTAAGGGCCCGTTTGGTTCCATTTTTATTTTCAATTTTCATTTCTAGAATTGGAATTGAAAAAGTTAGTTAATAGAAATGAGTTGAAAATGAATTTGCATTTAGATATATTATTGAGAAAATAATGATTATGTAGGTTTTAATAGGTTGTAGATGAAGAGAGATAAAAATAATAGAATAGAGAGAGAAGATATATAAGTTATTGGGAGAAGATATATAGATTATTAGAAAATATGTTTTAAAAATAAAAATAAAAATAAGATTGGATAAAAATGTGTAAAATAAAAATAAGATTACCTTACAAATTATGTGTTTTGGATTATATGTTTTGGGAGAATGGGTTTTGGGAGTAGGGTTAGGGAATGTGAAATTTGTATTGAGGAATGTGATGTATGTTTATTTATGATTTGAGAATAGTAAGAAAATTATTTTGAAAAAATTTGATATGTTTGTTTATGTTTTGGGGAGAGATAAATTTTATTGTAACAATCAAATCAATGTATTTTTTGTTGTTTTGGGAGGAGGCAAATTCTATGTAGCAGTTAAATTAATATCTTTTTATTGAATTTTAAGGGTGTAAATGGATTTTAGCAATATTTTTTATTATGATATGTAATAAAATATTATGATATGTAAATATATTTATATGTGATGGTAATGATTGTAATGTAAAGAACATGAAATTTTTTGTCATTTGCCAGTTAAATTACAAGGATAATTTGATCATTTTAAGAATTATTTTGAGAGAAAAGAAAAGAATATGTTTGGTTATATTTTCTCAAAATAATTTTGTTTTGAAAAAATATACCCAAACAAAACTTTAATTTTTTAAATAGTAAAAAATATGAAAAAAAAAAATGAAAATGAAACCAAATGGTCCTAGAAAACAGGGACCAGACAGATTGAAATAAACTGGAAAAATTCATTTTGAAATGTGAAATAGTTGACCCAAACATAGAGCTCAAAGTCAAAAATAAAATAAAAAAATCTATCACGTTGTACGCCATCTTAATTATCCAGACAGGAACAGTTACTTAACTTAGTGTTTTATTACATTATTTGAACTTATCATTTGACACTTATAATTAATATAAATGCACATCTAATTAAAATAATGCATGTATAATGATGTTCAGATTTGAACATATGATAAAATCATCAAAAATATTTGGTTATATTATTCTAGAATAACATTATTTTAAGAAAACATAACCTAATATATCCTTATTTTCCCTCAAAAATAATAAAAAATTACTTAATTTTATTTTCACCTAAAAAATCTAACAAAAAAATATTTGATTTGATTATTACAGTAAAAATTTCTCCTCCAAAATATAAAAAAATAATTTTTGTATTATCTAATAATTTATTTTCCTAAAATATGTAATAAAATAAAATAAAATAAAACCCAATCATTCCTATTATTTTTTTCATTAAACGTTGACCATAACAATAACACTGACCTAAAAGTTTTGGTCTTTATAAAGAGTGTAACCTCCTAAGCATTTAGACCATATAGAGCAGCACTGCCTTGAGAAGGTTGACAACAAGGGATCTTTGTTGCTGCTGAGGGAATGGTGAAAATGATTCGCCACCCTGCGCAGGAGGGGGTGGTGGTGGAGCCGCCACCGGACGCCATGGCTCCTGGTGGTGACGTTAATGGCACGTCTGATGATGAACACAAAATCCAGCAAGAAAATAGAGTTTACTTTGACGAGAATGAAGGTAATTGTTAGCTGTATGCATTTTGCATGTAAATGTATCTTTGTTCCAGTAATTTTTTGGCATCGCCTTGCTTAAATCTCAACTGTAGAACCCGAGCTTTCTTGAAAAGTTTCTGGGACGGACAAGATGATTTATGCTAAACCTGTTAGTTCGTCGTTTGTACTTCTCCATCAGCATAATCTTGATCTGTCTGCTTGGCAAAATTGGGACAATTTTTTTTTTTTTCTTTTTTTCTTCCTCGTGGCTGAAGGAGTGTGGAAATGCCACCATTGCATTTGGACATACAAAATTGGAAATCCTTGGCTTGATCATCATTCAGTCATGGCAGTAGAGGTCAGTAGATAAATTAGAATTTCCAAAAATAAGTAATAATACTTGTAAAATGCAATTTTTTCTTTATATTTTCCATTTGGTTGCAAACTATTGAGATCTTGCTGCAATTAGTTGTCTTGTTCTTGCAGTTCTATCTACATTTTCTAGCAATTTTCAGCTAAGTTCTTGCATGCATAATCACGAACGATTCTGCGGTATATATTTTAGGAATAATATATATATATATATATATGCAAAGATCATGTTCTACACGATGATTATTATGATTTTATCGCAGGAACTACGATCCCATGGCCTTTTTCAGCCACAAATCTTGAAGATGTGGACATTCCAAAACCTGTGAGTGCTGTCACCAACAATCAGAATGGAGGAAACGTTGAGGAAAAAATCGCGTCTGCGCTGAATGCTTCGATTCTGAGGCCATCATCATCAGGACAAGAAGAGAATACAGACACAAGTGGAGTAGCAAATGAGAATATGAGTACTGATATGAAGGAAGAAAGTTATGAAGAAGTTATAGAGTTGGAGTTTGAGAGGGCCGTAGAGAAGGTCCACACACACACTCCATACTGTCCGAATTGCAAGTTGCAGATTACAAAGGTTGTTCTTCGTAGAAAGACAATGGTCCCGCCAGTTATAGATCCTGATGGTCCCGACGAGCAAGGTGGTCTAGTTGGATGCCTGTCTTGCTTGAGCATTTTCAAACTTTCAGGTATATTTCAACTGCTGTATATCAGAAATGCTTCATTTTTCTAAGTTTATATGTATATAAGAAGCATTTTAACACTGAGAATCTTCATCAGGGAATTGTTTAAATCCTATTCCCCTCTTTCGACCGATAGCAAGTGGAGGTGCAGGTGCAAATCCTCCTCCTGCTGCACTAGGTTCCACAAATGTAGATGGGAGCACGGCTATTAAGCAAGGTATGTTCTGATGTTAGATTTTATTTGTCGATGAT
>JACGDI010005835.1:247443-266799 GCA_014898725.1 Jacaranda copaia
GCTGATGCCACCACATGTAAGCCTTCGGACATTTGGTTTTGATTCTCACTCTTTAAAGAAAATGCATTGATGCAAAAGTTAAAGAATAAAAGTTATATCATTTAAAGTATGAAAAATATTTTATTTTAACATTTTCTGTCCAATCGTAGGGTAAAAGTAGCATAATAGTAAATGTTCTGTTGGAAACTGTTGCATTTTATTAACAGGCTATGCATCTCTGCTGCAGTGAACATTATCACCATTGGAGTGGCATCTGTGATCAGCGGCCTGTTGATTTTCGGACATAACGTGAGTATTTCTCTACCTTAAAATCCTCAAATTCTTGCATTATCCAGCTTCAACTCACAATCATATTAATATTACTACATGAAATTTTTACAGCTTACGGACTTGAAAAAGAACGACAAGTCTGTTATGTACCAAGAACAACTTGGTACGAGTGGCCATTTTCTACTTCATGCAACATTCGCCATATTATCATTTCTTGTTTTCGGCCTTACACCTCCCGCAGTTTATGGCTTCACGTTTTATGATAGTGGTAACAAAGACTACAAGCTATTATCAGTTGCAGCAGCTTCTTTTGCCTGCGTTTTCATTCTTGCTATTGCAAAGGCTTACGTTAGAAGGCAACAGGAGTTCAGTGATTACGTTAAAAGCATACTGTATTATATGACTATGGCAATCTCTGTCTCAGGAGTTGCATATGCAGCCGGAGATTTGATCAAAATTCTCATGGATCGGCTTGGTTGGTTTGAACCAAGCCCAGCAGCCACTCCTGCCTGGACTTCCTACTGATGTTTGGAGAGTTTTATGTTGTCTGAAAAATCAGATTCAATGCTTTTTTCCCGTGATGTAACTTCTTGTGTGCTGGTTTAAATCTTTGGCTCTTGTTGAGTTGTGAGCCAGCACTGCAGCAGTTTTGCTGCTATGGAATAATGTTTCTGTTTCCTATGAATAAATTTTGTAAAATTTTCTTCTGTTTAGTTCAGCACAACGGTGATATTGGGATCAACGGATTATTTTTGTTGTCATCAGATTAGTACAAAGAAACCTTCCTCACATGATACAAAACCACTCTTGGTTCTTAAATATAGACCAAATGACATGCTTTAAGGCTGCATGATGTCAAGGGCATGGAAAGTCCTACTAATCTTAGCCATTGATTGGCAATGATAATTTAGTTACACTATGGATGCTTTGGTTGCATATATTGTTAGTCTTAAATCACTCGTCAGTGTCAATTAGGTGGTTTGCAAATTTTTACTGCTTTATATGGTGTTTTCGAACTAATAAGTTTCATGTTGTGTTAGTTCGAATTATATAAATTGCTAGCTCTTGAATAAGAAATATTCGTAGTAAAAAGGTTTTAAATTGACAGTTTGGTAAGGCCCATTTTAGACAATAGATGGAGGGTTTTTATGATCATGTTCTACAAAATTGTCACTCTTATTTATTGCTCCCACACTTTTTGTCTTTAGAAAAAGACTTTCAATGTTCTGTCTCTGAGTGTTGGTATTGATAAGAAATTACAATATGCTAAAATAATAGATCTAATTGAAACAATAAAATGTTTTAGATGGGAATTATGAAATTTTATATTTTATATATTATTATAAAACAATATTACACTTAAAAATAATAATATATAAAGAGAATAATTTTATGAATATATATATTTTTTAAAGTGAATTATATTTTGTTAAGTTAAAAACATAGGCAAGGCAACTGCACCTCACCTCTCTTCCAAAGCCTCTCACTCCCACGTGAAAAGTAAAAATTTGATTGTACAGTACAACGCATCATTTTAAAATATTTTAAACCATTACATATACTTTTTATTAATGATAAGAAGATAAAGTGTAATATATCAAAATATATCAGCATTTCTAATAAAATATTTTATAAAAAAATGTGAGTCACAAACTTCTTTAATAAGATATCTATAAAAATATAATTTTTAAAAATAAAAAATAAAATACAACATATTCAGAATGATTAATATCCCCAACAAATTAATTTGTCAAAAATTGAAATTAAAGACATATTCAATGGAATATTTATTGAAAATATAAATTTCTTTTTGGATGAAAGTGCAACATATGCAAGTGAATATTTTGTCGAATATTTAGTATTCAAATAAAAGAGTATGTGATTATTGTTCAAAAAAATAATAATTTTAAAATTTAAATAATAGAGTACTGATAATTTTATTATTAATATTAATAGTAGTAGTAGTAATTGTAATATTATTATTATATATAGAAGGCAGCATTAAAGGTCTCTCTTTTTATTATTTCTTCGTTGTGTCTGTACCCATTCCTAAATCAAAATCCTAATTGCAAAAGATCCAAAACCCTAATTGAGCAGCAATGGGGAGCAGCACGGGCAGTGATGTCGAGGCGGGCTTTGCGAAGCTTCAAGGTGAAGACTTTGAGTACTACATGCAGACATACTCCATAATCCTCGGCCGCAACTCCAAGAAATCAACGGTTGACGTGGACCTCTCCTCACTTGGCGGAGGGATGAACATCAGCCGCCACCACGCCCGCATCTTCTATGACTTCCAGCGCCGTCGTTTTGCCCTGGAGGTTTTGGGCAAGAATGGCTGCTTCGTTGAGGGCGTGCTCCACCTTCCCGGCAACCCGCCTGTCAAGCTCGATTCACAGGACCTTTTACAAATCGGAGACAAAGAGTTTTACTTTTTGTTGCCGGTGAGGAGTATTTTAGGGGGCACAATTGGCCCCAGGCACCATGTGAATAATTATCAAATGGGTTCTGGGCATCAGTATCACGCAGCTCAGCATCAGCAGCCTCATTTGGGATTGCCTCCGCCTCCCGGCGTTGGAGGGTCAGGTTATGGGAAGAAGGGGAGGGGGAAGGGAGAGTATCATGAGGAGGATTATAATGATGAGGAAGGTGGTGGCGTTGGCGGTGGGGAGGATGGCTCAACGGCAGGGAAGAGGGTGAGGAGAGTTGATGGGGCTGATGGTTCCGGTGGTGGTGGTTATGGATATGGTTCGGGTGGGAAGCCGGGGTCCTCAGGACAGTTGGGTGAGTTAATTTTACTCCATTTTTCATTGGTCCAATTGAAGTTGTTTGTTTTGATTTATTTGTGATTATTGTTGATGATTCGTGGCTTTGTACTTTGTTGCATGTCTTGGTGTCTTGTGTGTGTGTTTTGCTATCTGGCTTGGAATGTCTAATTAGATTCATGCAGCTGCTTGCTTTTAAGGTGGTAGGCTTCTATTATTGTCATCAATTTGCAGTGCAAATTGTAGCAATCATCTTGCAAGGAATTTTTACTGTTCCATCTTCCTCATAACCGGAGCTATATGTCATTTATAGGTCCGTATGTTGGTGGGTAAATTCTGGTAAACTAACCAGTGTTTTTGGCAGCATAAGGTGTTCACACTTGAACTATTGGTGGCTTTTGGTCCCAAAGTCGTTGCAATTTGTCTCCACCTAGTAAAACTGACATACTGATAATGTTTCAATTGACATCTTATGGTGTGTTTCTTTTGTGCAGACTAGATGGTACTGGGAAGGTTAGAATTCACTGTGCTGTGGATCTGGCCAATCATATGATAAATAGGATTTCACTAGAGTCTGGATGTCCAGGATGTGTTTTTCTTCTCGCATTTATTGGTCTTTGGACATAAACCTTATCTGATGTTCCTGGAATCATATTTGAAGCCTTAAATAGTCTGCTTTTATTAATATTAGCTTCTGTTTATTTGCATTTTTACTGCCTTTGTTTGTGCTGAAGAGACCTTAACCTCCTAAAACTTGGTGTTGATATTAAAAAACGTCTTTTCAATTTATTGAGATTGTTTTTATTGCTTTAGTTATTTTTCCTACCGACTTTCTAAAATCATTATGCAAAGATAAGATGTTATTAGAAGCATATTTTCTTTAGGTATTGTTTATTTTATCATCTCTATAATTCAAGTCCAAAGGAACATGCTACACATAAAGGTGGTTTCTTTCTCAATCACTGATCTATAAAGCATACATTCTTACTCTGTTTCTTTTGTACCTGTTCCATAATATAAGTTCATAGGCACCATAGATGACGTTATTTATGGTCCAATTCAGCACCTCTTTTCTTTGTAATTTGTTAGGCAAAAATGTTGACTAGTTTAACTACATTAATTGCATCTAAGTATACATATATTGTTTTTCATGTCCATGTCTCCTATTAGGATGGCATCTTTTGGCTTATAAATTCAACAATGTTAATCATAAAGGGAATGGAATAAGACTAGGTTGAAGAATGAAATACTTACTTCACTATTTTAGATGATAACATCTATGGATATCTATACATGTAGAATTGGGAAATAGCCTTTTAGTAGTTTCCTAGAGCTGAGGAATAAAAGATGAGCAAATCTAAGACTAACAAAATACATTCAATCACAGGTATGAAAAGAAATTCAATCTGACACTAATAGAATGTATACAACAATAACTATCCTGAGCAATTAGGGATTGTATCAAGATCTCCACTACCCTGCATCAAGCTGATGAATAGATATCTATCATTCCTACCTTACTTACAAAGAACTCAAATCCTAGTTTAGGCATAACCTAATTGAGAACATATGCTACTTGGAACCACATGATATCTCAATTATCTCTTTGATAAAGCGACAATCGATCTCAATGTGTTTGGTTCTATCATGATGAACCAGACTATACCAATAGTAGATTTATTATCATTATGTAGTTTCATAGGACTAGATCAAGGAACTCGTAAGTCCATTATTAATCTCTTTAGCTAAAGTAACTCACAAAGTCCTTGAGTAAGAGCTCTAAATTCTGCTCATGCGCTAGATCAGGCTAGCACATTTTATTTATTACGCCTTAATCTTACTAAATCACCCCATACTTCTACTACGTTGCCTAATCAACATCTATAAAATTCTCAATTCCGTTTACTCATTCTTTGAAGCGTCAGTCCTCAAGATCCTCAGTTCTTTTTTAGATACTTGAGAACATGATTTACTGCATCTAGGTGTTATGTAGGAGAGTGAATAGATAGACTAGAAACGATATCTATTATGTCAATGACACCAAAAGGGTGTCAAATGAATGGAGGATATGGATGGAATGTAATGAAATATTAATTGACTAACAACACTTGCAACAAATGTAATATCAGATCTGGTAAGAGATATATAAATGACCTTTGGCACCTATCTTGGGTCGACAGCCAAGACAACACCATCTTTATCAATTCCTTCCCGTTTCCTATTTAATCCCAATGTGTTTTAATTGGTCTGCGTTCTAACTAGTCAATTTCCTGTAATAGATCATGTATATCCTTCTCCTGAAAAATAAAGATACTCCTGCTGCTTCCTACAGCTCCCATTGTAGGAAGTACCTAAGAATACACAATTTTTTCACTTCAATCTTGGCTCTTAATGCTTCTTTAGATTTTCCATCTGTTGGTCACCTGTTATTGTCCTATTGTCAACATAGACAATTGATTCTATTGTCAACATAAACAATTAGAATTGATCTTTTCTCATTATTAGCATGCTTTGTAATTAGAGTATGATCAACTTGCCCGTGTTGGTACCCTAGCTACTTCATGATTGTGCTGAGCCTCTTAGACCAAGCTCTTGGATATTGCTTCAGGCCACAAATGAAATTTTTTTAAATTTGCGTACTTTTTCTTCTTCTATTGCCTTCAAAACTTGGTGGGATTCTCATGTGTATCTCTTCATCCAACTTCCCATTTGGAAAAGCATTCTTTACTTCCATCTGGTGTAGTTTCCAATTAAGATACACAACAAGAGAAATAACTTCTATGAGGTTCAACTTAGCAACTAGAATGAATGTCTTGTCAAATAGTCTATTCCAAAAGTTTTAGACTTTGAGTAAATCCCTAAGCGACTAATTTGCCTTTATAGTTCTTTATGGTGCCATCTAACCTGTATTTCATTGTAAGCACCTATTTGCACCCAATAATCTTTTTTTCTTGGGAAGCTCAACAATTTCCCCAAGTATCATTTCTTGTTAGTGCCTTATCTTTTCTAAAATGCTTGCTTTTCAATTAGGTCTTATAGGGCACTCTAAATGTTTTTTATAAATCTCCACATTGTCTATATTTGTAGTGAATACTCTACACTCAGCTGAGAGCTTAAAATACATCAAAAATTGCAAATGGTGTTGAGTGCAAGATTCCAACACCCTTAGATGGTAATGGGACCATCCAAATCAATAATCGGCATCATAGCATTTTCAATAGGATCCAATCGAGGACTTGGCTCTAGGCCCGATGATTGATCTTGTTGAACTACTCTAATCCTTCTAGTATAAATTAAAATCTCCTTTTTTTTTTGGGAAAAAAAAATTTTCTCCTCCTAAATTAGTTTATTGAGAAGGAGGTTCAAAATTGTCTTGTATTGAGTGAGAGTGTAACCACAAAGACACATCTAATCGCTTTAGAGTCAATTTTACATGATTAGGATAATATGATTGTCGACGAAGATGGTACAACCGAACTTTATGTGGTGATGGATTAAGAAGTCAAACATGAGAAAAAATCAAGAAGGGCACTCAAAGGAGTTTGAAACTGCAGATCTTGGAAGGAAGACGATTGATGAGATAAGATGCAATAGTAACAACTTCACCCAAAAAGAATTGGGAAAGTAACTAGCAGACATGATTGGTGAAGCTACCTCAATAAGGTGACGATTTTTCATTCGCTAATGCTATTTTGTTGAAGCGTATATGCAAATAAACTTTGGTGAAATATACCATGATTAAGAAGGTATTGGTTTAGGTCATTTGTATAGTAGTTTCAGCCATTATCAACTTGAAGGATTGAATGAAAAAGGAATATTGACACAACCAACAGCAAGATATACAAAGCCATCAACAACCAAAATATTCATACGGATATTGCAAGTCTCATATGTTGGAAACATAGTAGATGACTTTGTCATATGGTTCGAAGCATCAATATCAATTATCCAATTACCCGGTGAAAATCTATGAGATAAGAAAGTTCTTTCATTACCTCGATGATCATATGTAATTATGAAGATATCCATTAGAAAGAACATGTTGAAGAATGAAATAGAGAAATCTCTTTCTTTCGAGAATTCAGGAAGTTTTTTGGGGTAACAAACAAATAAAATGAAGAATAGAACACGACGTGTTTGAATAATTTGAGAAAAGATGACGGAGAGGCGATGGTCATTTTGAGAAAAGAAACAAGAATAGAAAGAAAAAGATAAGAGCACAACTCTAAATGGCAAAGTTGGAAATGAGCCTTTCTAGATTTGATATCATGAAGTGAGAGCGTGCTGAAGAATGAAATAAGTAAATCTCTTTCTATTGAGAATTCTGAACAATAATTTCAAGTGGTCTAACTACAAATTAACATTTCAAAAATCATATTCATGATTTCCATTCCTTGTTGAGGTAATCGATAGGAAATGGAATTTGTTTTGCTCTTCGAATATGTGGAATAATAAGTTTTTAGTTTACCTTACCTAATTTAACAAGAAAAAAGAGAATCCTTTCCTTTTCTTATCAAAAACTGCAAGATACTAAATATTCATTTTAGTATATTTTTTCACTTCCAAGGTTGAGGAGTATATTTTTCTCCATCAACCTATTTGCTACAATAACTAAGTTTTTCATTTTTCTATATATCCACTTTTTTATAAAGAAGGTTGGATAGAAAATCTTTCGTTGCTAAATAATTGAAATTATGCTTAAAATTCTAAACCTTTCTTGCAACTTTCTTACTTTTAGATTTTCTTTGTATTTCTATATAGACCCTCTATTTATCTCTCGCCATCTATCCAAGCAATTTTTCCATTTGTTTTTAATTCTAAGGGCCAATCGAAGAATTCCCAAACCTTAAAATCGTGAATTTGATGAATATAAGATCTTTTTACCTATCTAATCTTTATCAAACCTATGTATCACTCTACTATCATATTGATAGCATATTAACATCTATGATACATACATACATACATACATATATACATAAATGTAGCTGTTCAATCAGTCGATCCAAGCGAGATTGAGGATAAATCTCAAACTCGAGTTCGAAACATGTATATTAGGCTGAAATATATATATATATATATTAGGCTCTAATTCAAGCCCAACGAGCTTGATTCTATGAACTCAAGCTTAATTGAGTCAGCTCAATTGAACTTGAATTTTCAAGTGAACTTTAAGTCATTGAGAGCTCTAGCTTAAACTCAATTTTAATTTGATCAAATGGTAAAAAAATTCAATACCCAAATTTATAAATTATAATATTCATTAATTTGTTATAAATATTATAAACCGTTATAAACAAGCTCACCAAAATTACAAACCCCCATAAGCTTATATATTCTTAGATGTGTTAGTGATGATAATAATATAATATATATCAATAAAATAAAAAATATTACTATCATAAGCTTTCACGTGAATCAAGCGTAGATACATCTAGCTCGAGATCTGATCAAATTAAATATTGATATCCAGTCGATGTAGCTCGAGTTTGGATCTCAGGTTAACTCGACTTGTTTGCACTCTTGATATATGTACGAAGGAGATAGCCTTAGTAAGTTTCCAAGAATTGAGGAATAAAGAAGGAATCTATCCATTCTGCAATTGAGAAAATATATTCAACTTATAAATATGGAAAGAAATCAATCTAAAACTAATGGAATATATACAATAATAACCATCTCAAGAAATTAGAGATTATATCCGGATTTCCAACAGGGAAGTTTGATCTTTCTAATGGAGGATAAGTTTCTATAGTCTGATGAATAAACATAGCTTCCCTAAAACAGGATAAAGAAACTGTCCACGTTTTGATTCCTAATCTTATAAGATCAATCTGTTTCCTTTGTGATGATCTCTTTTGATGATTATCGATGTGTAGCAGTTAGGCATTCTATACATGAAGTTTATATATCATTGGTGATGGTAGTTCTAACAGTTACATAAGTCTGTCGTGGCATGCGTTGATGATGTTCACCAATCAATTGTTATGAAAAAATTAAAAGCTATTTTTTCTCAATTTCAATTCGTATATTCAATCAAGTTGGGTAAAATTTGTAAAGGTCCTAAGTGCAGCCTGAAGGCGAAAATCAATAATTTTTTAATCTGTTCTTCCTTCATGCCACCTTTAACTTGGTGTTAATGTGCACTATCTAACTTCATTTATTGGGTTAAGCGAACAGTATTAAGCTCTCATAAGTAATGAACTTCTAGTGTAACAAAAACAGGTTTTATGTGAGGTATGTTAATTGCATTATTTATATTTTCAGTACCCAACTACAATCTTTTACTATTGCTTAGAGTCCCTGTTGTTGATGGATAACAGATTTGAGCTGTTGGCTTGGGTGATCCATTGATCCGAATCATACAAGTTCATGATGAATTTTTTCATATTCCAGCAATCGTGTTCTAATCTAGATATCTTGCAGATAAAAAGGCTGACGGGAGATCACGTGTTGATAGAGATGCTGACAACCAGCAGCTTCTTCAGTTAGAAGAGAAGGATGTTGTGACATCAGTGGCCACAGTGTTGTCTGATTTATGTGGTCCTGGGGAATGGATGCCAATGGAGAAACTTCACTCTGAGGTAAATTTGTCTATATAATCATCCAATGCTAACCATGCTCTTCTGATTTTTCTCCATCTTTGATGATAACATTTTAGTGCTGGTTTTCTTGTATTTCTACCTAGATGCTAGATGTATTACACTTTTGTGATTATTGTGGTGCCACTGTCTTGCTCAGTTTGCCATATAGATTTGTTGATGGCCATAACTGGACCATTTTCTCATATAGTCAAAAAAATGGCATCTAGAATTCCTCCAATATTCGGTATTTCTGGAATAGATTTTTGAAATTGTTTCTCAAGTTTGTTTCTTGTGATCCTTGACACATGCTTGTGCTACTTATCTTGTGAGTATCCAGACTAAGTTCTGTTTTCCCTCAGTTAGACTAGAAATAACAAAATCAGCACCACCACTACTCAACCCCCCTCTTTCTCTTACTCACACACTGCCACTCATAGGATGTCAAAAACTGACTTGAGATGGCGTAATGTCCTGTGAATGGGTAGCCTATATAGGATTTCAGTATCCTTGTAGCAAGTGGAATTAGCTGCGATCGTGTTTTACCATTTTAAATTAGCATGCTTGTTAATTTCCGTCCTGTTAAACTGATCACTTCTCCAGTTGTATTAATTGTGACCTCCATTCATAAACACTCAAATAAGAACTGAATTTGATTGGATTGAATCTCATTATTCAACCTTTCTTAGCATGTGGTGTCCTTCTTGGTTTTCCACATTTATGTATTCTCCGTAATAAGTAACATGCTATATACTATACTTTCTAATATCATGCATTGTTTTTAACCTTCAAATGATTGCCATCCTCTACTTGTATGTTTATGCAGTTGGTGGAACAATTTGGCAATATCTGGCACCATAGCCGTGTGAGGAAATACCTTACTTCTGAAGATTATTCTAACCCAGAAGCCAGGGCAAAACCATGGTTTGGATTGCTTATGCTGCTAAGGAAATATCCCGAACACTTTGTTATCAACACAAGATCCAAGGGACGTGTTACACTGGAGTTCGTCTCTCTTGTATCTCTACTCTCTTGAGGTAACTGGCAGCATCCTCTGCGATCCCAAAAGAAAATAACTAACCTGAGAAATACATAGTTAATAATATGTTGATTTTCGCATCATGGATCCACAATCTAACATGTATATTGGCCTTGTGTTCCTTGTAATCAAAGTTTGAATCTTTTTATTGCTGACATCATGGATCCACAGTCTAACATGTACATCTGCCTTCTGTTCCTTGTAGTCGAAGTTTGAATCGTTTTATTGCTGTGGAAAGCCTACTCTTTTAGGTGCATAATTTGCAGATTTAATGGATAAAGTACATTGTTGCCCTGTTGTGCATACTGTGGTTTATGCACTGGCTTCTTTTTGGGACCCACACTCGCTTGTTTATACCATAAAATGAGTTACATTTGCAGCTTTGCTCTCAGAGACAATGCTTCCATGGTTCCATGTACTCTAATCTCCTAGTGTGTTGCATCTACCCTGATTATTGGAATTATTACAAATGCCTGTACTTAATTTTCCTTTTAGGAATCGTAAGACACGGGCGTGCTTTATTATGTTCTCAAATTATGCTGTGTCAGATTTTGAGGATTTTGAGATAATTACAATTATTCATGCGGTGGAGTTTGAAAAATATAGGAATGATTTGTTCTTGTTGTAATTGTTAGGGACGTGAATATATATATGCTTTTTCTCATTTGTAGCCGTCTTTTGATATGTGGGAAGCCAATTATGTTGAGGAGCCAAGTCCATCTACAAAGAGTTTTTTTAATTTTTATTTTTTTCAATCATTCATTGCATTATTCAATTTTTTTTATTTAAATTTTAAAAATAATAAGAGTCTCATGTGGAGAACAAATGTCTTCTAGCTTTGAAAGGCATAAGCTCCCAAATGAACCAAATTGACCTTCCAACTGCTAATTATGTGAAACTATTGTGAATAACCACTTTTCCACAATGCATGGAAACTCTCTGGTCAACTTCAAGGTGACAATGGAAACGCCATAGCATTATCCCATTCTCTCAGGCACCCTCTGTTTTTGTGAAAATGGCTAACACAACATTTTGTGAGCTATCAGGTAAATGGCAAGTACCTAATCCATTCTAGTTCTAATAACAAACACTGAATTGGATACTATTAGGTCGAGGGCAATTACCTAACCAGTCCTAGTCCTAAAGCTCAAAAGCAAAACGAATAGGGGCTTAGTAATAAAGCTTGAGCAATACAAGGAGCACAGCAGAAAGCCTAAACGATACATGTGATCCCGATAAATGTCCCCTACAAAAAGTCCTTCAGAAGTTACTCACCTTCACTTCCTGTGGCAAGAGGGGGCGCTCGATGTTTGAAAAAGCTCATTCAAATGGGTCCTAAGGGACTCCCAGGGATTTAGGTGCAATGAAGTTAAGAGCTTTCACATGAAGATGAAGACAAGATGGAATCATTTGACTCATCAACAAAAAGACATAGTAATTTGCTCTCCTTGAGGAGAACTCCACTTGATCTCTTGCCCTAATAGGGGCTCTTATATACCAAGAATTGAATATCATGGAATGGCAGTCAGGCTAACACAATTCTCAAATGAATTCTTTAGCCATGGTCAGAGAAATGTTGCTGCGATCAAGGAGGAATTCAAGGGGCTAACATGTCGTCTTCCGAAGCTGAAAAACCATTGCGTCCTTGCTCACCCTCCTCCCATTCATTGTCTGGTAGTTTCCGCCGTGGACCAGTCACAGTTCTTCTCTGGCTTTCTGGAGAATCAATAATTTGCAACCATAAAATCCATGAAACCTTCAACTAATGAAGCAAATTCAGAATATATATATATATATATATGCACACACACTCAAAGGCTTACTCTTGTTAGTGATGGCGGAACGAGTCACAGCTAAAAATTCTTCCCAATTAAACTTCCTTAGTTCCTGTTTTTCCTCCTCAGATAGTTGAAAGTTGGGCTCCCTTCCACACATGAATGCAGCCCTGCAAGTTTTGAACATGTCATCTTTAAGTCGATTTCTTTGAACTTCATAACCACTAAATGACAAAGTACAAAATTTGTACTTTCAGCACACATACCATATGGGCTTCAGAATTATAGGAACTGATCCTATCACCGGTATAGGATTCAATGGAGCCCTTTTACAAATAACCTCTCCTGGATTATTGGGGTGGCACTTACTTTCTAGGCTAGAACAACTTATGATAGAATATGTCTTGTTTATCTTGACGAGATGCAAGGAATAGCTATCCCAATGCCAAAATACTCACAGGTCTGAGATGCAAAAGCTATGGCAGATTTATACTGTCTCATCTAAGACAGAAATGAGTTCATTAGCTTTGCCTGTGGTTTGTGAAGCCGTAGTTCACCCAAATATAGCTACATGTTTTAGCAAAAGAAGTTTGTTGTACAAGTTTTTAACTAGAGAACCAGGTGAGTTGTTAGAAGTTACATCCTAATAATTTTAAGTTTCATCATGAAGTTAAATCAAGTCATTTAGTTATCAACAATGAAAAGCAGTAGAGGTAGAGTGTCACCTTGATGTGGTGGAAGTCATCTATTCGAGCCTAATTATCCCTAAACCGAGCTTGAGTTTTTCTATTTGGATTTGCTCCCCAGCCCCCACACCCAATTCATTAAAAATGGTGAGAGGCTTGTCTAACTGATGCGAGGTGAGGGGGCAGGAATTGTGGACACAGTAATGCTAACATACTATAAAACAAGGAAAGGACTAACATGGCTATTAACTTATCATGAAGGCACCATGGTTTTTAATTTCTAGAACACTATAAAAAAGTTGTTGTGATCCAGTAATAATACCTGTCATATAATCGAGCAGCCTCTTCTTGAGAGCCAACAGTTCCCAAATGAATCTGTTTCTTGTCAACTTTAATAGCAGCTTGCCATTTCAAATTCTTGAAATAGACACCTCGCATAATACATGGTTCTTGGTTTTCCACGTGCTTCCTCCTGTGCCGCTTTCTGCGTTTAACCTCTGGAACAACGGAAACGCACATATCAGATAAAGATAAAAGGCTGGAAATCCATAGTTTATAAATTCTCTCATAATGCCAGCTTAGAATATTGATAGTAGGTACCATATAAAGAAAGACATAGTCGATGAACTAAATACAATAATCTCAGAATTTATATACAGGCAATATGTTCTCAAAATGTAGACTCACGGGTAACTGACAATCCACTAAAATTGATAATTCAAAAAATGATATTTCAAAACCCTTCATATTTTCCACCTTTCTAGTCTTGACCATCTATCTTTGGAACACTTTTAAGTATATGAAGCCTCACTATGTAAAATCAGTTCTAAGTACAATTTTTTTTCTCTCGGCCCTCTAATTATCAGTTTTGGAGAGACATTGGCAGCATATGTAAGCCAAATCATTCTTGAAAACCAAGCATTAGACAGCTCATCAGGTATCATGTCAACCTTCAAGGAAAATGACTAGACGCAATTCAAGAGAAACAGGTCCTATAAGAATTTGCATACCTAATAGCCAATTAGTGGGTTGCAGCCATTGAACAGTTTGGCCCAAAAAATCAAAAGATTAGAGCTATATTCAACTTAATAAAACAAGCAACTTTTGGAACAGCCGTAGACAAAGAGATACAAATCTATATTAGTAAACAAAGAAAATTTAGCAACTATTGATCCATAACTTGCTAAACAGCCAAAACTTCCTTTTTTGATTCAAGAGGGTTGAAACGCTGGAAGAATAAGTGGTGCTAATTCAAGCACTTGTCCATAAGGTATCATGACACATTACAATTTTTAATTCGATTTGAACACAATCATTTCCATAATTACATGAAACATCAAAAAAAAAAAAAAGAAAAGAAAAGAAAAGAAAAAAATGGATGCGTTCTTCATCCATCCCTGATTACCATATAACAACTCTATGATGTAGTATGATACTATAATTTAAGTTGCCAGAATAGAGGCTGAATTATTCAACCACAAGAGTGATGCATAAGTTATGAGAACAAACCAGGGAACTGGATGTGATGCTCTTTTGATGGACTAGAAGCAGACGCGTTTGATGAACCAGGCCCCGTTTCCAAGAAGGTTTCCTAGCCAGTATCAAAAAATGGAAAATTTAATGCATATTGTTTCTGAACAATAAACAGGGTAAGTTTGGGGTTCAAACTTCAAACATGGAATGAAACTTATACTCTGCAAAATGGCATCTACGAGTAATCAAGAATTCTACATATTGAATCGGGGAACAAACACTCATAAATGAGCAGATCACATAGTTATGGGTAGAGAACAACACCAATTCACATGCATAATGGAATGCTCACTTTCAATTCAAATTCAACTAATAAACTAATGCTAGCGTCCATGTGGCATGCATAAAAGATAGTGTTGATATAACGAGAACCAGCCTTAGCCTGCTCAGAAGATGTTGTGACATGAAACGAGAACTTGAAGTAATGAGTACAAAAACCAACTTTCGCTAATCTTACTCCTTAAGAAATCCTCTTCATTTTACACTTCCAAGAAAAAGACTGCAGGCCTATCTGTTCAATTTGGGACAAACCCTACATGCGAAGTTCTATAGGCATGTCCATATGAGAACCTCCATTCAGTAAACAAAAAATTTGTGCTATCCAGGAAACATTATGAAACTGGATCCTATCCTCTACAGATGATGCTTTCTCATATAAAACTAAATTAATATTGTTTAAGGGAGAAAAGGCATGGACCCTTCTTTATTTCTTCATACTGCTGAAATTAGAGAATGATTGATCCCAAGTGAAAATTAGAGAAAAACTACCCAAATCTGTAGTAGTACACTATTTGGTCAATCTTTGAATGTATACAGAACTCAATGTTCATCAAATACCAAATCTCTTATATAGTATTGGAACATTTATACCTTAATTTTGGTTTAAACCTAAAGGATAATAGCTTCATATTTGAAGAATGCAAACTAATCATGTCAAAGACAGCATGGTGAATCACATGAATAGAACTCAAAGATGTATCAGAATTCTAGTGAGTTCTTGCTTACTTCTTTTGGTTTGCCATTTAAAGGCAGAGGATGAACACTGACTAGTTTCTTGTTGTCAGCACAATTATCAGGAGTGTGTCCATTCTCAAAAGCGTAGGGAAGTGGAGCCAAGAAAGAATTTCGTCCTGCAGAGTTATATAATGTATCAACAGTTAGCATTCATAGCGAGCAGTTTTGAATAGGCTAATAAAATCACAAATAAAATCAGATCAATCATTATCAATTACATAGATCACTCCAAGAAGGCAAACGACCACAAGCACATCAAAATGAAAATTTCATCGTTAACTGTAACACATTTTATTCAGAATACCAGAGCACATTCCTAAGAGCTTGCGCCTTCGAATGCTCACCATGGCTGTTTTCAGTTGTCCTAAAAGGCAAAACAATTATTCAGCTAATGGCAAACATGATTTCATAAAGAAAAATGAAAATGTTCAATAAATTCAAATAAAGAATACTTATCAGAATACAATAAATTGATTTATTTAGCGCCAACACTTGCAACTATACAATGCAAAAGTTTTGAATGCAAAAGAAGTTCTGGAAATAGTGTAACTCTCCTCTGATCCTTCCCCCACCCCACCCCCAATCCCCCATACAAAGAAAGGATATCAATTATGACATAAAGCACACAAAGTTCCCCAACATTCTTAAGTTGGAGCTAAGAGCGTGCCCATGTTCTGCACCAAAGTTCATTACATCCTATTACCTCTACCATAAATAATGTGGTGGAAAATTTTCAAACAATGGCATTGTCATAGACAAAATGTAAAGCAAAAGACGTCAACTTCTACATCCTCATATTGGTCACACCGCCAAAATAGACCCAGACTAGAAAGATAGAAATTTGACAAACAACATTAACACTTTCTAAAGCACATATTAACTAATATAAAAATGCACCAAAGAAGGCAAGGACAAGCCATTCACCTGACCTAAAACACAGCCATCAACAGTTTATTTCGCGAAGAATTCCATGCATAGTTAAAAATCATTTCAATCAGAAAACTCTTGTCCATAAACCACAACCTGGAAAAAGGATATCCAAATCTAGACTTGTAGAAGCTAGGAGCCCCAAAGGTGACAAAAACATTGAACCCCAAGTAGCCTTACCCAAAAGATACAAAGGTGGCAGAATGACAGCCAATAACAGAAATAATTCTCCATAAAGTTAAAGCAAAAATACCCATCTAACTAAACAGAAAAAGAATTTCACCAAATCTATATAAATGCCCAAATTCTCAATTTTCCAAGAATTGTAAGTCAACCCACCAACCTACCACCTTTCGTGGAGGCAAGAACATTTAGGAAAAAGCCCAGCAAGAAAACGAAAAACCCAATAAGCTCCAACAAAAAATAACAGGAAAATCAAGAAGAGGAGGAAAAAAACCATAACAAAAAAAGCACAAACTTGTCATCATTCATAGCCAATGCCAAAGCCCACATAACAACTTGCAATTACCGCAAGACCACAAGTCAACCGATGCAGACAAAACAGTTTTAAGGAACACCCCAAGTTCACAAATAAAGACATAATATGCATATTACAAGAAGCCACGATGAACGGTTGGAGTTTTTCTTGTGGTAATACCTTGAAGAACAAAACAAAGGAAGCCAAAAAGGACAGAAAAACAAAGATAATACTAGCAGTTGGCGGTGCGTGGAAACCGAGGCAGAAATCAAAACTAAGAAAGAGGTGGTGGGGTGGTTTATTTGTGTGGATTACAGAAGGAAGATGGTAAGAAAAAGAGAAAGACAGAACTGATTTGTAATATACAACAAGTAGTTGGTGTTTTACTCATGCATCTACCACCTTTTGTTTTATTTTTACTATCATAATGTCTTTTGTAAATTAGGGAGGGTGGTGGAGTTGGGTGGCGAGAGACAGAGAGAGAAAGATGGGATTGAATAATAAGAGAAGGAGAAGGTATGATGCTAGTACCATTCTATGTGCTTTGGCTAAGATGAAATTTTGATGGACACAATTACCCTTGTTAGATTGGCTCCTGCTATCTTTCAAGGCAAACTAATTGACCAAAATGACCTTCTTCTAGAAATTAATCCATAAATGAAAAATCTAAAGTGTAATTTCAAGTTATTGCTCACCATTATTTGTCTTACAATTATTTGTAAAAACAAAAATGTATCCATATTTAATTTCTATTTTTTTCAACTCTCATATAAATTGATAATAAAATAATATAACAACAATTAAATATTTCACTTTTGTAACAGCAAAATTTATCCCCATTGTCTTAGAGTACTAAAATTAATTACATTCGACTTTTTTTATTACTCAAATCTTAATGTGTATTCCTTTGTTTTTTTTTTATGAAAAATAGGTAGGGGAGATGCAGCAACATTATAGGACACTCTTAAGCATGACAATATGAGTCCCCCATGATTATTAAAATGCCTGATTTGAGGTAAACTCATTGTCATATCTCTATCAAAATACCAATTAAATTGAAACTTTTTTACAATAGAAACAACTGATTCACAAATTACTACCTTAAATGATTTTAGAACCTTAACTTTATAGGAAATAACACCAAGTATAGACAATTTTATGGGTGATTTTTTGTAGCTTTAGAGTGCTAATAAATTTTAGGTGTGGGATGTTATATATAGATTAATTCTCATGTACTATGCTCTTGTTTTACTATTGTGTGCTATTTAAACCTATGAGTCTAAGGGCGAAAAAGGTGATAGAGTGGGTACAACTTAGTATAGTGTTTGGTATCAATCTTGTTATTGAGGTGGTTAAGGCAATTAGTTTTCTAATACAAAGTCAGCTAGTGAACTTCCCATAGGTTGGCATCTATGTTGGGTTGATTTTCTTCTGAGATTCCATTGTTTCTCCAAACTTCTTAGAATTAATAACCTAAGATTTTAGTGCAACCTAATCCCTTATAACCTATATATACACACACACTATGCTTCCACTAAAGTAGGGCAATGGTTCACTTTGGTATTCAAGTTTTAGATTAATTTTAATTTACCCCCCTTAATTTTGCACAATATAGGACTTTTTAATCACTCTTATTAATTTATGAGAAACATATGAAACCATACAAATTTTCTTACCATATAGAGTCATTTCTAAACACTCACTTGTCATTTGTATTTTAATTTATTTGAAAAAGTTTTAAAATTTTATGTAAAGAGAATTTCCTCCTTCCAAGTGAGAGAATTATATATTTATAAAAATGACCATGATGAGAACTAGTTCATATCAACAATAAGTTTTCATTAATTGGTAGATATTGATGTTATAGATAATAATGGAACTTGAGAATAGGCATGCAAATAAATGTATTTTATTTTTTTATTTTACTTGAAAATAAATGCTATTAGATAATTTGACATATTTGTAGTGTAATTGATTAACTTATCATGTTTCATGTGGGAATAATTATAGTTTTTTTCATATATATATATATATATATATCAATGCACAAAGTAAGAGTTCAAAAAAATTTGAACTTCAAACTTACATTTATATATGTGATGGTGATGTCACTAGGATAAGTAGCCCTTATTTTAAAATAAAATAAAATAAATATATGAATAAAAGGTATTAATGAGAATTCATTGAACATTAACAATGTATGTTCTAGGGTGGTTAGTAGTTCAATTTTTAGTTTAGGAGATTGTCTGAAAAATTATAAATTGCCTATGAATTACTTAGCAAGTCTAGCA
>JACGDI010005835.1:284009-302014 GCA_014898725.1 Jacaranda copaia
TATATCCTGATGATTTTAGAGAGTATGATTTAGTTGAGTTTCGTTGTCAGCTTGGGAATTATATAATTGATGTAAGTTCTGAGGAAACAAGATTTTCTGATGTGAACGGAATTAGTGATCTATCCAAAAAGTTAGTTGAGACAAAAAAGCATTTGGTGTATCCTCATGTGTACCGACTTGTGAAATTTTCGTTGCTTTTGCCGGTCACCAATGCAAGTGTAGAGAGAGCTTTCTCAGCGATGAAATTTATCAAGACTGATTTGCGAAATCGAATGGATGATGACTTCCTTAATGATTGTTTAATTACTTATAAAGAAAGAGATGTATTTATGAGTATTTCAGATGATGATATTATGACGACATTTCAGAATATGAAAACTCGTCGAGGACAATTGAATTAATGTATTTAAATTTTATTTTTATTAAATATTAATTATTTTGAATTTATTTTTTATTAATATTTTGACCCCACTTACCTAAATTCCTGGATACGCCACTGCTCAAGGTAATGCCATTTATATTATACACCTTACATTCTCTATATTCTGTTCGATTATCCCCTCAACCAGAACTAACTTGAGTATCGGAGTACCTTAATTAAGGGCACCTCAGCTAGCCTAACGTGTGTTTGGTTGCAGATCTCAGGCTCAGAACTACATACAACTCTCCTTTTCTCTACTCGCAGTATTTTGCAGTATCAGATATATTGGTCTTTTCCTCTTGTTCGCATACGTTGCCTGTGTCGGCCAATGAATCCCCAAAGCTAATTGTGGATTTGAAGCATGCTAAATTATTTTTGCTTGGTGCTAGTAAAATTATGAGAATAATGTATGCCAAAGTAATTCTATTCTTGGAATAGAAACTGGCCATGACACATGGGAATGGACAAATTTAATACTGCGTTAATTTGAATGGGATGCAATGACAATTCACAGCATCGAATATTGACTTTTTCGCCTTAGTATTTGGGCCATGCAGTTAAATTCAACAAGGCCTTTTTCAGTTGTTTACGTTTGGTGGATTTCATTTCAAGTTACATCGTATTGGCATAATTTACTTTTGTATATATATACTGATTGGTTCATTAGTTGGCTTTTGTATATATCTATATTAGTTGATTTTATATTGACGTCATGGTTTGTATCTATGTTGGTTACATGTAATTATTTTGTATATACATTGGTCTACTGACGCCAATTGATTGTCCTTATTTATCTTGTGCTCATATTATTATACGCAGAAATTTGCTACTTAATTATTGTTGCATGTCTTGTACTCATATTATTATACGCGGAAATTTGCTACTTATTTATTGTTGCATATTTTGATAATTTATTCAGTGGCTACTTAATTATTTTATTAGATATGTGTGACAATTAATTTTGTTGGTGCAGAACATATTGATAGAAATATATTAATTTAGAGGATTTGTTTCTCAAAGGGAGCAACTTTTCAACAATTAGTGTATCTCTGTACCGTTTTTGCATGACAGACTTTATGTTGGGACATATTCTACCCAAGGGGAGTTTGTCATTACTCACGAGGACTCTATGTTCTTGTTAATTGCCTATTATTGACACAGTTTGTTGCATTCTTGTTGTTTTGCATAGTTACTGTGAATTTAAATAATGGTAATGTCACTATTGAAGTATTGAATGGTGGAAATTATAAAAGACTAAAGCAAAAAATTGTTTGCCCTAGAATTAGCTTATATTGATATAGCTTCCTAGAAGGATTAAACTCCCCAATCCACTGATAATGCTTCCAATGACGTGAAAAGAGCTTATGCTCAATGGGAGAGGTTCAATCACCTAAGTCTTCTAGCTATGAAAAATTCAATTGAAGAACATTTGGTTAGTGCACTTTGTGAGACTAATAATGTTAGGGAATTTTCCAATGTAGTGGGAAGATATCAAATATCTACTAACTTTCAGGCTAGGAATCTTATAAGTGATATGATGAGTATGAAGTATAATAACTTTGGCGGGTTAGGGAGTATATTTTAAAAATAGTTTATATTTAATCCAAACTAAAGGATCTATACTTCCCTTCTTGATAACTATATTGTTCACGCTTGTCTCAAACATCCTTGCTCTAAAGAAAAGAAAATTAAGAAGGAGAGTGGACAAATAGCAATGCTTGTTTTTTTGGAAATTTTTTTTTATGTATTGACTTTCTCTCAAGACTTAATTTCTATTTATGTTTTAGACAATTTAGGTTATGTTATCTCTTTCGCAAAGGGAAGGTTAATTTGATATTGAACATTGGGCTCAAAAATTATTAGTTGTAATTTTTTTGTCTATAGGCCAATACATATTGACTTTGGCTACCAATCAAATTTATTCTTCCTTTAGTATTAAAAAATACTATCTAAAAGACCTTAGATAAAGATGATTTGTCCATATTATGGTATAGGCATCTTGTCCATAATTCTAAAAATAGGATAAAAAGACTGATTTAAAAAAAAGAAAGAAAGAAAGAAAGACGGAGACATTCTTTTTAATCTTAACTTTGGAGGTATGGAAATTTGTATTAATCGTATTAGGGGAAAGCATGATGAGATTGGACAATATATGAGACCGTTTGCCAAACATTTACAAGAATCTAGAATTTTTCCTCAATATATCATACCTAGGACTCCTGAGCAAAATGGTGTAGCCAAAAGGTGTAATTGCACCGTAGCTAAGATGATGAGAAGCATGATGAGCTAATGTGAGTTACCTAAGTTTCTTTGAGGTGAATCCATAAGAATTGCTACATATATTCTGAATCGTATTCCCACCAAATTATTTCCAAAAACACCTTTGAATTGTGGGTTGGTAGGAAGTCTAGTTTAAACCATTTTTATGTGTAGGGATGTCCTGCTGAGGTTAAAATCTATAACCCTTTTGAGAAAAAAAAAAAAAAAACTAACACAAATCTACTCGTGGTTACTTCATTGGGTATCTAGATCATTCTAAAGGATATAGATTTTTTTGTCCTTCGTGTGGAATTTGAGTAATTAAGTCTTAGGTAGCTAAATTCTCAAAGCATGATGTACCTGATAAGAGTGAATATTCTCATTTTATAATTATTGATATCAGGTTGAATCTGTTACACTTTCCTTACTCACTACATTTGAAATTTAGGATCCTAATGAACTAGTAGCTATACTTAATGCTAATTTGAAAATTAATTTACCTCAAAATCATGTCCATCAAATGCCTCCTAGAAATTTTACTAGAGAGGGATGTTCAGCAATTCCCAATAACTACTATATGTATCTCTTAGAAAGTGATTATAATATTGGTCCTGTAGTTGATCCTATCAGTTATTCTAATGCTACTTAATAACAATCACAGAATAGATAAGAAAATAAAATTTAGACAATTACAAAAGAATCCATGAAACAACCTTTTTCTATTTTTCTCATAAAACTAAAATGAAATTGAATGTCATGCGATGATTGAAGGTTCTTCATGGCAAAAATTTATATAGAGAGAAATTAATAATGATGGGGCGGCTGCCATGGTTGACATGTCCGAGGGAGGGTTAAAGGACTAAACAACTGCAAACAGCTGGAGGAATTTGTCTTTTCCTTCCGAGATTGTCATTCTGGGGATGATTTTACTTGGCCATAGCACGGCTAATGTTGTTCAATTCGGTCGATTTAGACATGCATGCAAATATTGGACTATAAATCGTTATATAATATATAATAATTATAATATAATTACATTCTTATTCAATTATTGATATTGTTTGAGGATGAAGAAAGGGAAATACATATGATCACGTAAAATAGAGCTGCAAAAGTAACATTTAAAAACAAAAGAGGTGGGAAAAGTAATACTATAGTCTATTTTGATGTTGTATTTGGAGTTTGAGCATGAAGAATAGAAAGATACTTTATATGATAAATGGTTGGTTTCTAGTTGTGTTGTCCTAAATAAAGCTTTCTTTATATAAAAAAGTAAATTGTAGAATATTATAATCCCTTTTTAGATAATACATTTAGTTTATTCACTTATTTCAAAGCTCGATAAATGATGAAGTATCATTTAGATGCTATAAATCATTCAAATACTTAATGCGTAACAGGTTTATTTATTTTCAAAAAGCAAAAAGATCCCCACTTAAAATTAGATAGTCAACCCATTCATGTTGACAAGCTTCAACACCCAGGCACTCCATTGCTAACTATAATACTTTGAGTGAATCATGCCCACAAATCATTCCATTTCAAGAACTAACTACAATAAAAAAAGTAGGACATAAATTGCAAGCTTAAGAATAATATCAGGTGGATATATAATTAGTTCAAAAAGAATAAAAGAGAGAGTTGGTATGAACTTGATGTGGATTGAGCTTTGGGTTTGGGTTAGTGCTAGGCTAATTTGGTAGGCGCATCAGCCCTCTTACTTAGGCATTATGTACTTATTCCAAATCCCCATTGGCTGCCTATTTAAAGAGCAAAAAGAAGCAAACACTTGGATCTTCAACCAGAGACTATCATACTGAAAAATAGCAACATGGTGATGACCAAAGGCGAAGGCATCATTAACCAACGGCTCACCTTTCGTCCGATAACCAAAATGGTTTCTCTTCAGCTCAAAAACAAGAATGGAGTCATCAAAGCCAGTATTAAAAAGTGGAATGAGGATTTGCCTTTTGGGGTGAGAAACCAACCTGCTGCAAAGGTGGATAGCATCTGTATTAGGCCACACCCAGAAGAAATATTTAAGCCTGAAGACTTTGTGCCGCGCTGGGAGACATGGGTGCTCGTTGGAATAATGTTAGTCAAAATAGTGAAAGATTTGGAATGAAGGAAGAAATTAGTAGAAGGCATGAGAAAGAAATATTATGTTTTTGTAATATTTTAATTTCAATAAATGCATGTCTTTTAGGGAGAAACAAAGAATGCAAATTGTAAAGGAATGGATTTATATATATATACATATAACGTATGTAATGTATCTTATTGTGTTTCTTCAGTGAATGCCCTCATCCAGAAGACAAGCAAAGCAAGTATAATTTCACTGATGTTTTTTAGTTTTCTTTTTATGACATGAATAAAAGCTTAATCGAGCTGTTGGATCACCTAGATTAATCCTTAATCTAGTTGCACAGATTTGCTCCAGTGCAACACCCATTTCCCCGCCAACGCTTTGGCTGTTGTATGGTCCGAAACTCTCTTAATATTTCTGTGGCAAGGTCTGAGACCCTGTTTATAGCTGTGTGGGCTTCTTTCTAATTGTGACTAATTAATCTTGGATATAATCATGGATGAGATTAACAAAGCTGCAGCCATACACTTAAATGGGAATATGAAGCCATGGCTTGATACTGCAATTACCCACTTCCGTCCACTTTGGGCGAAGTACGTCGAATATGAAAATGTGCTTGTAGATCGGCTAAGCTAGTTCCGCAAGAACCCTTGGGCCTCATCTCTGCTCCTCGCACGTAAATTCTACACCCAGGTTTGCTTACAAACTGTGTTTTTAAAGTTTTAAGCTGTCACCTTTCAGATTAGCTTAGATTTAGTTTCTGTACATTCTTGTTCGTTGGAATGGCTGAAATCCGATTGTATACGTTGTTATTCAAATGCTAGAACTTCACTTATTGGAAACCAATTATTCGTTAACCTTTTTGCTTCTAATGATCTCACAATCCCCTGCGCTGTGCTTCTGAAGTTCTTGAGAAACTTCTGCGCATCGTTTATATTGTACTGTATAATATCACTACCTTTTCATCTCATGGAAGCAGTGTATGTATTTTCAAAGCCAAATGCGACTCTGTCGTTGCAAGACTAAAATTACTTTCTCGTTTCTATTACAATGGAGTTCTTTCCCCGAGATCAGTAAAGTAGACTGATGCTTAGTGTGCCAGCATTTCTGAGATCAAGTCGAACAACAATTTCTGATTTTGTAAGAGCTCTAGATACTCCGAATAATTGTTTAAATAACGAGTTACATTTATATACCATTAGTGCCGACATTTTCTTACGTACATGCCCTTGATGAAGTTATGGCGGCCGAATTAGTCGGATTTCAAGAAGATATGTATTGCTGTGAAAACTCGGAAAAATAATGTTGGTATTCTATTAGACCTGGCAATTTTTTATCCAAACCCATGGGTATTTGTGGGTATCTAAAAAAATACGAATAATAGGCTTTATTTTTTCAATTCAAAAAATTACGAGTAATTTTACTCGTACTTAATTTACCCAACGCTTTTTGGCTTGACCCGTGGGTACCCGCGGGTAACCCATTTTTTTCAAAAATATTTATATATAATAGATATTTACATATAAATATTTATAATAAATTAAATTAAAATTTATATCCTAAAATAAAACCTAAATAATTTGCGCTAGAACTTGGTTGTGTGGTGATGACGTTGATGGTAAGTTGACTAAAGTCTCTTACTTTATTAGCAATATTACCTTTTTTTTTTTAAATATTTGTTATTGAGCATATATTTTTTTGTAGGTGATGATAAGCCAAGTGATGAACAACTTGTTGTGCATATTCTTATAAATGCAACATCTTCTTCCACGAGAACAACAATGTTTGATTAATATTTATGCTTTCAATTCAAAAACTTTTGGCATGTAATGAAATTTATGTTTGAATATTTGAATATGAAGTACTTTAAATTTAGTAGATTTTGAATACTTAATATGTAAGTTTTAACTTTTAAACTATAATATTATTAATATGTTTTAGGTATTTGTTCAAGTTAATATTTGAAATTTGTAGCCTTTTTTTTTAAATTTTATTTAGTTAATATTTGAGTAATATTATATAAGTTATAAGTTGGACATTAATTTATTTTTAAATATATAAAAAAAAATAACGGAGACTCACGGGTTACCCGTTATCCATGAGGATAGGTAACGGGTGTCTCACCTCGTACCCAATAAAAAATAAATAAATTTATCCAACTCATGATTACCTATCCCTAAGATATTCGTGAGTTACTCATTGCCAGGTCTATGTTCTATCATCCACGACACGACAAGGAAATTTTGTGTAAGTAATAGGAAGAATTGCTCAGATACTAGTGGGTAGCTAATTGATTAGACTACTTTCTCTGTATGGAAGAAAGAAAATTAAGAAACCCACAAATTCTAACAAAACTACAATTACTGTAATTCAAGAAAAACAATTCATAGACTGGACTTAAGGTTAGAAAGCTCAGTACTCAAATTGAGATATTTTACGCACCGAGCAAGTAAAGCATTTAGAATACATCAATAGCCTAGGCCCAGCTAGTTGTTTCATGCCATAAATAGATTCCGTTCCTTTGGCATTGTAGGCTAGTCCGTGTATGTGGGGGAAAAATATTGGCCGCGGCTTACAGGCAGAGGTGCCTTTGTCAAAGGCTCATCTACGAAAGACTTAAGCCCAAGGTGCTGATACACATGCACCTCTGCAGTAGGTTGTAGTTTAGAAATCGCACCAGAGCCAACTGTGAAAACAACCCCACGATGACTTTCTACGGTCGTGTATACTTTAAATAAGTTGCCATCGGACGCTTAGAAGCCAAATGCTCAACGGTCAACTATATAAACCCACTTTTTGCTGCTAGCACAAGACACCAGCACCAAAACCCGGATCATACCATTACGACAGATGAGCAGAAGAAATACTTTACAGGTCAAATAAAAATTCAAAACTATAAAACATAGCAAAGAAGCAGTAGTGGATCCATAGAACTAGCAGGTAAGAATTTTTCATTCCAAGACATCAAAAAGAGATGCGACCTGAAATTTGAATCATCAAATACAAAAAGCTCCAAAATGTTTCAACGATCTCTTCCCTGGGGCATCACGTCTCCCTAGAGAGAAGGGGGGGAGTAAAAAGGAAAGTAAGAAAAAACCTACTTAATCTCATCTACCGATCAACTATACCCACAAATGGGAAAAATGTGAACAAATTAGTGAGGAGCTATTCAGACAGTCCAGGTGCATTGGAGTTTGGAACTGTCCACCCAAATGATTTCAGACCATGTAAGAATTACTAGAAATCAAAAAGAACAAAAAGAAAGCCTAGGTGAAACCACTCTGGCCGCCTTTCGTGCTACAATTACTCAAGCTGTAGCAGAAACCTCTGGAGTGATATTCTTTGCACTGCCATTGGCCATCCCACCAGTACGGTTCAAGCGGCCACCATTGCTATTGATGTTTTCGAACCTCTGATATCCATCACGATTCGAAGGTCCTCCCCGATTGCCACCCCTGTTGCCAAACTCACTCCTACCATTGAAATCACCCCTGTTGTAACCCCGGCCACCTCCATAGTTCCCACGCCCTCTTACTCCCTCATTTCTGAAACCAGAACTCCGTCCAGATTGAAATCTTCCCCTGTTATTTCCTGTTGGAAAACAATGTTGAATGCTATGAAAAACTAGAACTAATAGATATCATTCGAACATCAAACTAATTAGAGCTTTCATGTGAAGATTAATCATCTATATTCACAAATTGTACTCAATAAATTAGAAGAATAAAGCTGGGGTCTTATGATTCAGCAGGAATGCAGTATGTGTCATGCTTCTTACTGAAATATCCTTTTTTTGATAATCAACTTGCCTCGAGAATTTGTAGACCTCTTTTCCTCAACAAAGGCTTGACGCCCACCAATTGACACTGGAGAAGCCTGAAACATGAAGACAATGTGATGATGCAGAACTGAGAGGACAACTATAGATCACACTCAATGACTAACACATTAGGGAGGTTACAATAAAATTGTGGTGTGTTAGCTCATTTCTGTTTTTATACTCCAAGCACTTCAATTTCTTCAGCAAAGATTCCTTGACTTGCCCATTGCATTATCACCCATCATGGATATATATGTATTTATACGTATGCACATGTATACCATAAAAGATGTCCATATTCAAACCCCATAATATGCTCATTGTAGGCATACCATCCTATTAAGAGCAAAAAATTGATTCAGTATATAGTTGTACATGAAAGAGTTCGATACATTTAGATGTATCTTCTCATGGTTGCAAAACTTAAATATAACATATTTTACCCAGGCATCTCAAAGATTATCTATAAGCAAACCCCAAAACACACCGGCAGTCAACAGGCATTATTCAACTAAGGCAAGAGGCAATGGTTTATCCACAATTGATGAAGCTAATCCCGACAAGAAAAGAATAATATATTAGATATTTAGATACTTGAGCATTGAACTACGTTAGCAGCACCAAGAAGTGTGCAAGGGTATGTCATTCACAAAGAAAAAAGGTAAACAAGCAATAGGTACAAGCACAAAATACATGCCACTGTGTGACTATCAATTAATAGAACCCGGAAGAATAAGCCCACACAAATCTCAAGACATAAATAGCTTGTTTACAAGGAAGGAGATGAGTAAGATAGGGACAACCTGTAATCTTCAACTCATCTTTCAATTATTAACCTTCTGGGCCTTTGCCACTTTATTCCATGCAAAAGTTATGATAATATTTCTTAAAAGAAAACAGACTCATAAGTTTTATTTAATATCCAGCACCTCAGCAAAAATGCCACATACCTCGAGAGCTTTTTGCACAGAACTCGCTTCCTCAAATTCCACAAAGCCAAAACAAAAGCCTTGTTGCTGTGGCAAAAATATTACGACTGGTTATTTTATAATTCTTAATACGTTTATAGAGATAATAAGCATCCATTGTGCATTCCTCCATAATTAAGAACGCAAAGGTTAATAGGTTTGAACATACTCGGTTGCTTCTAACTTGAATTCCATCACTCTTGATAGTCCCAAATTTCTTGAATACTTCCGCAAGCAAGGTATCCGTAGCATTCATTGGAAGGCCCTTTATGTATATTGAGTAACCATCAGCTGCATACATTAGAAAATTCATAATTTGAGAAATACATGACATTGCAATTCAAACGAAGACACGTGTTCTCTAGATGCCATGAATGAAGGGAATGGAATATTCAGCTTTCATGCCTTCACCCTCTTGGTTATTCCCATTATCAACAGACTCCAAACTGGAAACTGGTCCATCTGTTGCTGGGGCCAAAGTTGGGTTCACTTGCTCAATGATCTTTGGTGGAGCTTTCCGATGAGCAGCCGGCGGGGGTGAGAAAGTTGCAGCACTTTCCTTAAGATGCCTCACCTGAATTATATTATATGAGACATAGATACTGGACAACTAAGAGGGCAACAAGAAAGACTTTCACCACCCATACTTACTAAAAAGCAGTGGTAATAAACAAAGTACACACAAACAGTCCAATCAGATCTCAGATCATGATTATAGCAACGGGAAGGCCAAGTGGCATAAACCGACGCAAATATAAGGTGTGATATAAAAGTAGAGTTCAATTTCATTAAATGCTCGTAGTCACTCACGATAGAGGCGTAAGACTTCTTCTGTACTTCCTCAATTTTGGCACTCGATTCAACAAACATCTGTGCATCATCTTGTACTTCATCAACAACCTCAGCCACAGGGATTTCCTCTTCAACAATAGTAACATCTCCATTCTCAGGCGGGTTGTAAACTTCCCCTGTGACGGATTCCTCTGCAGATGGCGTGCTTTGCTCAGAGACATGATTCTCCTGAATTGGAGCAGGAGCTGCCTCTACCAATACTAAATGGAAAACAAATTTATTACTTCACAAACAAAATTGAAAAGATATTATAAGGAATGAATCTGTTACCTGGCTCAGTAGTAACAGGCACCACAACATCATTGACCAAGGCTGGGTTCAGATCGACATTATCCACATACCGGAACATGTCATTCAAAACAAAGTAGCCCCTATCCTGTGGTGCGAGGAAGAAAGATTGAGCAAAATTGCGCACTGTGTTCTCCTTCCCAGTTAGATAGCCAGTTACAAGAACATGGACTCCACCATTAAATGACTCTTGTGCATCCACTGACTTAATCTCTGCTCTGAAGTCACCATAGTTGAGCGAAACAATCTTCTCATTTATGGCCTGTGAAATCACATCATATCCACACATACAAAATATTTTAAAACCTAATTTTGGAATTCAAATCAGTTAACACCACAACCAACCACCATCTAATTGATTAAAAGAGCAACAACCAAAGAAAGGCTCCACAAAGCCAAAGGAATAGAAACACAAAAATGTGCATTTCTGACAAAGCCTAAGAAATATAGACACAAAATTTTCTTGTCTTTTCATTTAATTTTCTCATCCACCTTCATAGTGAGAAAACAACTCAAATACTTAAGCTCATATTGTTAAGATTGGATGTCACAGCCAAGCCAGTTCCTAAAATCAACTAAAGATATAAGTAATTACATACAGGTCAGCCACAAGCAATATCAGTAATTACATACAGGTCAGCCACAAGCAAGTCAGTTTATAGAATCAACTAAAGATAGTTGAAAACCAACCCACAGAGAGAGAGAGATTACATTCATTGTGGTTGTGATGCTCATGGAGCCATCCTCCTCAGGACGACCAAGCTTACTAATGTCCTGATAAAACCGATAAACAAGCCCTGGTGAGTGGTGCAAAATGTGATAGTACTGCTGCACAAATGCGTTCCCAACCTGGTCCCCCACCAAAATTCAAAAACAAGTCAAAGTAACAAAAACTATCTCATCTTCATGGAAAAATTACCCACATAAACAAAAAATAAATAACATAAAACTGAAACTTACAACTTGCGCAGAAACTGGTTGCTGAGCCGCTGCCTCCGCTGCCGCCGCCATCACCGATCAATGATCTCGCCAAAAGACCTACAAAAACCCTAAACCACATCAAAAACAAGCGCGTTCACTCTCTCCCAGACGGACAAACCGTAGCTTCACGATCTCTCTGTACCAATCACCCCTATTACCACATAAACACAAACACATAGAGTTTGAACACATGCGCGAGTAAAGGATCACGGATCCGGTCATACCTGGAACCAAATAGAATTAGCTGTAGCGAGCAAGAGAGAGAAACCGGCGCTAGTACTTCTCTCTCTACTTTCAAAATTTCTTTCAAACTTCGAAAATCCCTGCGAGTATGCCGCACCGCCGGCGACTGAATCTAGGGTTTAGGAGGCGGAGACGGAGGAGTACTGATGGATCTCGAAGAGACGCAAGAACAGAGAGTAGAGGAGAAATGCGAAAGTAAGGGATGGGTTTTTCAGATGATTTGTTATATAGTGGGGAGAGACCGAGAGAGCAAGCTAAGAGGAAATCTTTGTGTGATGAGGAACAATTTTTTAAACAACTACTTTTCTTAATCAATTGTTAATTATTTGTTTAGGGACAAATTATGGATTAAAATGGGTTAGACTCTAGAACTTTCTATTGGAACAAAACAAACTTCTTATTGCTTACAACCATAATTATGTGTATATTAAGGGAAAGTAAAATAGTACAAGCATTTAATATACTAAATTTCATAAATTACTTTTTTAAATTTTTACAAACCATTTAACATACTAAATTTTAAAATGCCCACCATTGTGCTATAAATTACACGAGATTGAAATCTTATAAATGAAGATGTGATTAAATAATCGCATCCTTATTTCAAGCAACTGTTTAAAAGTTGCTATCCAATTTGACTTTCGCTTATGATTATGTATTTCCAATATTGCCCCATTTTGGTACTGTGCTATAAAACACAACACCATGATTTTTCCATGCACTGCTCAGTACAAAAGACAACAAGGTAGATAAATTAAATATGCGTTTGAATTTAAAATTTTTAAAAAAATATAAAGACAATATTGTAAAAATCCATCTTGTTTTTATATTGTTGATAAATATATTCGAGTCCCATAAAGATTAGAAACAATTATTTTCCACGGCTTTTCATAAAATTTAATTTTTTTGTATAAATCTTTAAAATTCAATGTTTTCTCAACCAAATCTAAATTTAAAGCGGATTTTATCTATATTCAATTAATAGATATTCGATCATAAACAGATACAAATACAATAAATGCTTCTCCGATTTGTTTAATATCCACTTCGAATATATATTCATTTGATGCAATGAAAATTTATAATTTATATGTTGAAAATTTATGTAATGAAAATTTATAATTTATATATTGAAAATCAAAATTTATATATTGAAAATTTATAATTTGTATATTGAGAATTGGTAATTTATATAATGAAATTTTATAATTTATATATTGAAAATTTATAATCTATACTAAGTGAGAAAATTGAAATTTTTAGGTTAATTTATATATATACATATATATAATTTAAATGCTATGTATATGTATTTTTTAAGGGCAAAATAGTCACCTAAAATATAGTAAGCCAAATCCAAATATAACTTGATAAATAAAAGTACATGAAAATCGCAAGTATCTCTCGTCAAGTCTTCCAAGCATCTCACGAATAATTTTTTCGGGTAAGTAAAACAACTTCTTGCTGTTTAATATGTAATTTCATTATAGGAATTCATGTGTGTGTGTTGTATGTAATTTCATTATCATATGTGTGTTGTTGTATTTATCATATTTATATATATGGAGATGATTGGTGATCTTACATGGGGACAGACCATCTACACACACTTGATTCCGAGTTATTGAAAAAAAAATAAAAAGTATGCAGAAGCATATTTATGTTATGGAATTGTTATTTTGAGTTTGTTGCATTGGAACTAAATTTTAATTTATCTTAATCTTTTTGTGATTAATTAATTTCTAAAGTTTTTTATCTTATAAAATAATTTTTTTTATAATTAATTGGAATTGTATTATTATTCTATATATATATTTGACTAACTTTTGACATATTTAATTTTGTAGGCTTTTTAGAATAGATTATTGTTCACCAGTTCAGGCGAGTCATTTACTTAATTTTTTATATATTCAATTTTGTAGGTTTTTGGAATAAATTATACTCAAGTTCAAATGAGTCATAATCTACTAAATTTACAGGATAATATTTTTTATGATTAATTTCTTAATTTTTTTGTCTTATTCTTATAATCATTTAAGAACTATATTATTATTCAATGTATATATTGAATTATTATGTTACTATATATTATTTTGTATGAAAAATATAGTTTTAATAATATATATAAGATTCAATTTAGTCAAAAGTACGTAGATTTATATTATTGAATTGTTATTTTGTATTTTTTGGGTTGGAAATAAATTTACATAGATAATATTTTTTATGATTAATTTCTTAATTTTTTTACCTTATAAAGTAATTCCATATAAGTTGGAATTGTATTAATATTAAATATATATTTTTTCTACTAATTTTTAACATATTTAATTTTGCAAGCTTTTTAGAATGGATTATTATTCTCGAGCTCAGGTGAGTCATCTACATAATTTCTTATAATCAATTGGATTATACTATTAATTAAATAATATATATATATATATATATGGTATTGTTTACAAAAGCTTCAAGAGGTATCCACAAATTGCTTTTACCATCAAAGATTTTTGCAGGTTCATTTCAATCTCCAAACCATGTTCATGCTGAGTAATTTACGAAAAACTGTTCCATTATCTTAGTGCTATAACTAAAGATACTCTCAATTATTTAGAAAAATATTTATGAAGTTACACATATATTGTTAATTATTTTAAATTAAAGTTGGTTGAATGTTTGTTAAGAGAAGATAAAATTAAAAAATATATATAAAATCCATGCATAGCATGGGGTACATGCTAGTACGTTATTACGTATGAATGTGGTGGGTTTAATTGAGTGGGCCTTTCTCTATTTGATTGGACAGACACAACGGACCACATTGTGAAAATGGCCCAAGCCCACCACGACCCACTAATGAGAAAATCTTGGAATTTCGAAGTTTGTCCTCTTTGGGTTAGACATTTGTGCGACAAAGGACATTTCTACCATCAATCCAATTCACAAAATTGCATTTTAAAATGGTACAAATAATAGACTTTGGAAATTTACATGTGATGATATAAGTTTCTAAGAAAATAGTTGTCATTGAATTAAATATTATTATAAATATCTTGAGAATGTCATTATGAATTGATGAAGTAGCGTTACGCTCTTTTTCAGTCACATTCATCCTATTTTGTGCAGATTTAATTGTTGGAGAATTTTTGCTTGGATAGCTCAATTATAAATATGGTGCCTTAGAACCTAATTAGACATAGAAAAAAAAAAATATATATATATATATATATATATAGATAGATATATTTGAGCACTGCACAAACATTTCCAATATACTATTTATTAATTGAAAAGGAGTTTCAAAGTCAATAAATTTTGGAGTTCGAGTAATTAAAATGTCGGCTTTAGCTATTGAAGGGATTATTGCATCTTGAGAGATTGTTCGTCAAAATAACTTCTAGTACCATTGGGGAATGAGTAAAGTCTTAAAGAAAGTTATGCTTTATATAGACCTTAGTTCTGCATTTTTTTAATTTTGTATTTAAGATACAAGTAAGACTTATTCGTGTTCTGTCTTTATAGTATATGATTTGTTTTCTATTTTATATTTTTGAATGCAGTATAGTATTTAACTCTGTTTTATCCTTTTATTCTATTATTGTGCTACAGAATATAATTTTAGTTTAGTTTTCATATACATTATCTCCTTTTATCTTCTTCTCAGACTTCGTACTCCAATGGCAGTTCCGGCAATCCTTAGCTTGATTTCCTGATTTTTGCCCTCCATTTTGGCCGAATGCATTCAAGAGAATCTCACAATGCATTTGCCTTTGGAACCATACTGCAGACATTCTACAGAGGCATTGTCTAGTTTGTTAAGGATAGAACTTTTGTGAAGGAAGTTTGAAGTCTTCATGCATAAACAACAACCGCAGATTGCATGTCTAAATTTTGACTAAGTGTAGAAGGATCATCATGAAGGACTCTATTCAAGTTCAATTCTAAGATAAAACATCTTATTTTCCTTTGAGAGATCATGACTGGTACCCTACATTTGCAGGTCGCACGAATGCGGAAATGGGAACTTACCATCAAGACTGCAGTTCATCCCTATTCACGACAACATTTTGCAATGGATGACTTCAAATAGGAGACAAGAATGCAACTTATAAACCCATAAAACTATATAAAAAAAAAAACTGCAGCTGCCATTCCGTGCATAAAATGTTAGAATACATAAAACATAATGTACATCAATACAGTCTCTAAGTTCTGAGTCTTCCAATTCTTAGACAGGCAGCGGAAGGGTAACCAGAAGTTGGCCATTCATGATACTGCAAAATCAGACACCAACACTTCTTCAGACATCATAAAAAGAATAAGAGATTTAATAATCTCAGTCAAAAATCATCTCCAGCTCACCTCTTGATGTAATAGTAACAGAAGTCCGCCAAGATGAATGTCTGAACAACTTCCGCTAGCATGACCACAGGTAGCCATATGTAGCCGGCTCCAACTAGGAACAAATACTTCCCAGCAGATTCATAGACCTAAGATGAGTTCAAGTCAAGGGAATTACACCAACTTACTCAGATGCATACAAGAACAAATCCCTTTACATAAAATGACTAAATGAGATCATCATCTTATTGATATACATCTAAAAACGGTTTTCCTTTCTCATAAAAGGAGATCGTCTACGAGTAGAGATGAATGAATAACAGTATTTTTGTTTATACACACGCACACCAGGAGCTCGCTAAGTTCAAACTCCTAACCTCACACTTCATATGTGAGACTAATGCCATTTGGCCAAATGTTGCTCGGCAAAAATATACGTAATCAAGATCTATATCCATATACAAGTCCAAAAATAGGAGTTCAAAGTCAATGCCACAACAGGACCAGGATAAATCCCAAACTTACCTTAATGATCCAATGTGCACATCCAAAAAATCTTGCAACACCAAGTGCAAACACGTAATTGGCTGTGAATGGTTCGATCATCTGAAATGAAACTAAATAGTGTGAAATGGCAATAATATCAATAGGTGGCAGATATAATTTCTAAAAATTGGCAAACTGGATGTCTTATAACATAAACCTTAGTGTTTTGCATCATCCGAAGTTGTGGCAATACAGAAACAGATTCCAAGTACACAGCAAATGCCCATAACATTCGGGCAATACGTGCATGGGATGTGTAGGGATGGATGAGCATGGCTAGAATTGCACAAGGCACTGCCTATCAAAGAGAGGAAAGAACCATAAGTATGAAGCAAACATCTCCAGATTTATGAATTTACTCAATTCCATCCCACTAAAGACACATTTTTCACCTAAAATCATATTAACACCAAAAGAAAGAAATCACAATAGAAAACTCTTTACCACATAATACAAGGGCATATTATCGAGCTTTGCAATGTAAGTCGACTGCAACTTGAACCTCATCATGTATATGACCCACAAAGTTGACACAAGTGTTACAAAATCAAGAACAGTATGAATGTCACCCTCCATATACAAACTACAGCATAATCTTGCAGCCAAAAATATCGCCGTAAGTTCTTGAGTCCTCAGAGATAGGCCTAAAAGCCACAGGAGAAACAAGATATTAGGGGAACAGCAAGGAAGAATATGATGCTTCTACAGGGATCATTTCAGTTGTAAACTGGAAAGAACCAATATTATGGGAACATTTTTTAATTGATGTGGTAAGAACTATTTTCAAAGTTGTACCTTCAAGAATTATGATTAAACAAAATTAAACATTACAAAAGATGTCAGAGCATAACAACCCAAGCACATTGGAACATACCAATGCCTATCCTTGGTCAAATCCTAACATGATTATAACCCACAAATAATTTATAAAGCAGCGTTCAAATGATTTTCAGCTCACCAAATGATCAACCAAGCTTCCCCTTAAAGATTGCTAGACTCAAACTTTTGCTTGCCTGATGGATGTTCAGAATTATGCAGCAGCTTTGGTGCTATAACTCAGTCAAAATCTACAACAATCTTAATAGTGTGATCATCAACTTATTGACTCAATTTGTGTCATTTAGTAAAAAGCAGTAATATTTGCCGCTTCTTGTCTTACAAATCTTTCAAGTATAGAGAGAAAGCGCCAGAAGAAGAAGGGAAACA
>JACGDI010005835.1:337441-357204 GCA_014898725.1 Jacaranda copaia
CGGCTAGTTCACGTTTGTTCTTGTTGCAGAACTCAAGCCCAATACCAACTCAATCCACCAAACTTCCGGACCATTCAGCTCATTGCAGCATCAATTAATTTCCGTGGAAACAAATAGAGAAACTGTTCCAAAATAGAAACTGAAAAAGCCATGATGAATTTTTGGATGGTTATAATTTATGACATATTACTATTTCTGTACAACGTTGTCTGGGTTTTCACTATTCCACTTGTGAACACATGCAGAAATAAATGACTTTGTTTTTGTTCCCACTGCAAATTCCAAGTCCAGCTTTTCAGTCTTATCCATTTCATTGCTCTGTGTTTTATGATATTTTGGTTGTCTCACATTTGAAGTAGTTAGAAATTAGATGCATATAAAGTTATTTTACTTTTTTTTTATTTTTTTATGTCCTTTTTTGGGATAAATTTTTTAAAAAATTCGTGTTGATGGGACAGCAGCTGACTGATTTATTGAGTGATTGATTGTTTAATTGCATTATTCTCACACTCGTACACACACATATGAGTATGGGGTCTGAAGTTTGAATTTCAATCAACTCGCGACAAACTTGTGTACAATTTAATAGCTTTGTGTGTCGGTGAACGGACTTTAATCGTCATATATTATAGAATTGAAAGTAAATTAATCTGTTGACGTTTGAAAACTATCACTAAAGTATATTTGAAATTTGAATTTTTTTTTTTGGTTGAACATGATAAATTAAACTTTAATAATAATAATAGTGATAAAATTAAACCACTTGATTTGGATTTGTGTTGAGCTAGATTAAGGATTATTTAAACTCAATTTGATAATAATTAAATCAAGCTCAAACATAATATCAAACTCAACTACGACCAGAAGCCCTCTCTTCCTCTTTTTTTCCTTTTTTTTGAAACACAAAAAAAAAAAAAAAAAAAATAGAGGAAAAAGGTGTTTGGGCTTGGACTTGTTTCCACCTGCAAATTACAGGCCTAATTTCTGAGACAGGCTTGGGCCCAGAGAGAATGGGTCAAAAGTCCAGTTCTCTATATTTATTCAGGCCTTAAAAATTTGGTCTGGACCATGCAATTAAATGGACTGTAACTGGATTCTTCGTAGAACTATCAATTGATCGGATTTTAATTCGACTCCGACTTGATTCTAATATGAATTTTATAATTTTTATTTGATTAAAATATTCGATAAATTAGATCAAATTATAAATATTCGTAATCTGAAATAAGTTGATTGAATATGAAATTAAGCAATTTGATCCGTTAAAAATTTAAATCCTAATTTTAATATTTTTCATTAAATTAATACTCTTATATATAATATTTGATACTGCTAAGAGTTGGAGGGTCAAGTACTCCGGATGATTCAAATTATTTTGGGCTTGAGATCTGCAATCAAGAACACATTTCAACTAGCCGAGAGGCCCTCGGTTAAGACACTTTGACCCTCAAGTTAGTTTCGGTAGATCGGAGAATAGAGATAGTATGTAGTGAACAGTGTAAATGATATTACCTTGAGTGTGGTAATGCTTGTAGTATTTATAGCTTGCTGTGGATGTGATTTTACCCAAGTACCCTTATCAGGTATACTTGGCTTTTTCTATGACAAGGGATTGTGAGTCATTCTCTATCCAGATCCTGGAACTGTGCCAGGTGATGCAATCTCCTGTTTTTTCGGATAACCATGCTAATAGGATCACATCCTTGCCAGAGTTATTGGCAGTGGTTACATTAGTTGGCAGCGGTTACATCAGCTGCCACGTGTCATCAGTGCCGAGGGGTTCGACTTGGGCAGCTTATACCCAGAGGTCGATTCATGTTGACCGGACTTGAATGCTAAAACTTCTGAAATGGCCCTTAGGTCGATACGGGTCGACCGCGGGGCTTACCAAATGAGGTCAATACCGGTCAACCAAATAGATGTGCTTTTGAGCTTCATAGGCAGTTTCGTCTGAAGCTGGGCCTGTTGGGTCCAATGGATTATCTCGTATCATGTTGAGTCTCATGAGCTGTCTCATTTGAAACTGGGCTTACTGGATTATCCCATATCAATATTAATAACAATTTTAAAATAAAATCTATATATTATGTTGACATAATATTTATATTATATTATTAATATTGAGTATTTAACTAAAACATAAATTTTTTTTTAATAAAATATCAAATATAATAATATATAATAGTTCATCTATATATTAATATAATGTGAAATCGAAATTTAGTATTTAAATATTTAACCTTTGCATTAATATATAATAAAAAGTTATTAAAAATTTAAATATGACATAAATTTACTTTATAAATACAATATTTTTGTAAAATTCAAAAGAAAAAAAGAAAAAAGAGATAAACTGGGCTGGATATTTTAATTGAATTTTGAATATTCATCTAATTCGAATATAATACTGACTAACAAAGATTTTGTAAAATTTTGAATCAAATTCGAATATGAATTTTGATAATTAAATTTAAATTCGAACATAATAAATTCGATCCAACTCAACTCGTTGACAACCCTAATTCTTCGCACATTGAGAGATAACGTTTAATAACGTTTTTTTCTTTGTCTAATTATTTAGTAATATGAAAACTTAAAAGCCAATAATTTCAAGATTTATTGATTTTAATTTTAACTACTTTAAATTGAAAATTAAAAATGTTCAAGATTTATTAAAATTATAAATGTTCAACAGAGTTTATAAGTTTTGTAAAAAAAATTACATGTATGTTATGACATCCTTTTATGTCTTACATTTTTTCGACTTGCATGAATTGATTTATAATGAAATACGTGTTTATCGAATATATTTGATAATTTTATATTAAAAATAATTCATGAGTAGCTGAAAAATTTAATGTTTGAAGTTTGTTGAGGGGGTGAGAAGAAAATCGTAACTTATTTAAAATCATGACAAGTTTTTTAATTTAATGGTATAAACATAAATTTTCATTATTGGTTTAAAATTTCATAATATTATTTTTATACAAACATTTAAAGAATTCTTTTTGTCATATCATAATATCTTAATCCAAACAAAGAACCCTCTTATTGGAGCTCACAAGTTTTGGGACAAACCCTTTCTAGTGGAGCCTGCAAGAAATTTTTCGTAAAGCTTAGCTCTGTTCTCAATTCCATGGCTGCCAATTTCTGGACATCATCTCACTAGTAAGTTTCAATTGGAGGGAGCTCTTCTCCATTTCTTGAAAATCTGTCTTTTTCTCCGTCTCTTTTGGGCTTTGCCGCCCCCTTCCCCCATCTTTCTGTAATTCTTTGTAGTTTTCTTTGAATTAATGGATCTAATGTGTTGTTTTTTCGGTTTGGTTGTGAAAATTTAGCAAACAGCTTCTGGACCCAGAAGAGGTGGATGTGGTGCATCCATTGGATAAAGAAAGGGGCATGACTCTTGAAGATTTCAAGCTCATCAAGTTGCACATGTCCAATTGTAATTTTCACCATAAGAGTTTTCTCAAATGGGTTTTCTTATATTTGGAATATATTGGCTTTCTCTAGATGATCATGGGAAGTGTGAAAATTTCCCCATTTTTACTGCAAAACATGTTGGGTTTTTGCAAGAAGGTCTTTTTCTTGATTGAAATTCGTGCAAGACTTAATCTTTTGTTGTATTTCGAAGTAAAATTTGTTGTTTATTGACTATCATCGACTTTAGTTTGCAATTTTTTCCCAGCTTTTTGTTGAGTTGCAATGTTCCTTGCCTATGCCTTCCATCATATGATTGTAAAATTTTGATTCTTTTTTGTGAACTACGTTGGTTTGATCTGGTAATCTTCTTGCTGCTTGTGATAATTGGAAATATAGCTATCTATTCCATCCATCAGATTTGCGTTCATTGACTTTTGCCTTTGCTTTTTTCTTCTTTTTTGCGCCAGATATTGCAAAATTGGCTCAGCATGTGAAAGTGAGGCAACGGTATGGTTTTTGTTTTGTGTTTACAGCTTCTATATTTGGCAGATTTAGTATTTTAACTTGAAAACGCAATAAAGATTATCAATATTACCATAAAGATGCTTTGTGGTATCTTACTTTTAGACACATTTTAATTTTACCTAAATAACTAAATGAATTCAGATATCCTGGTGAGTATTAATTGTTTGAGATTTACCAATTTTAATACCTTCTACTGCACTATCTTCTGGTATTCTATATATTCTCTAGGAAAGAAGTTTAGTTGCCTGTAGACCTATAATTATGCACAGCATGAGCCACACATGATCATGTAGTCCATTTCTCTGTATGGCAATAACTTGGATGAGTAGAATGAAGACAACTTTCCCAAGACTATGGAAGGCACTGTCTGCCTCAGTTTTGTGCTTCTTGGGAAAGTCTCTCGTAAAACCATATCATGTTATGTATTCTAAGAAATTCATAAAATTGGCAGTAAAAGCTGTTTTCAATGGGACGAGTTTTTCAAAATTTTAGCTAAACTGCTGTTATACTAGATGACATTGCCAAAGTAAAGAGCACATTTATTTTTGCACTGCCACCAACTTTAGAGATCCTTACATGTTGATTAACTTCTCAGGGTTGTTGCTACTGCCATTACATACATGAGACGTGTTTTTGCCAGGTATGATTTATCCATGTTTTGATGATAGGTAGTAACTTTTGCTTTATTATTTTTTTTTAATTTTATTTTTTCCCTCTGCACTTTTATATTAATCTTTCGGTTGGAATTCCCTTCTTTTCTAGTGTAGAATTTAAGCCAATAGGATTTTGATGACCCTAATTTCTCTAGTGTGTGAAGGAAGGAGTATTAAAGTTGAAAGCAAAGTAAAATATGCTGCTTTAGGATGCCTGGAATTGAAACCTGAGATATGGAATTAATGAAACTGCTTTGTTTTCAGGAGAAGTATGACTGAATATGATCCTCGTTTGGTTGCTCCTACCTGCTTGTACTTAGCATCTAAAGCTGAAGAAAGCACAGTGCAGGCCAAACTTTTTGTATTTTGCATTAAGAAATTATGTAAGTAAAATATCTGTATTATGCTTTAACTTAATGTTCATTTTCATCCCATTATTTTTTTGCATTGCATGCTTTTGCAGATTCTGATGAGAAGTACCGATATGAAATGAAAGAGATACTAGAAATGGAAATGAAAATATTGGAAGCCCTCAACTATTACTTAGTTGTATTCCACCCTTATCGACAACTGTCTCAGTAAGTTTATCTCCAAATAAAGATTATCTATCCTTTATTGCTTTATCCTCGATTTGGACTTTTGCCAGCTTTTATATCAGACATGAAAAAAGACGCGCATGCCTTCAGAAAATTGAAATCTTCTTAGAAATTTCAAGAACTTATATCTATTATCCTAACAACTCTGCAACTTTTAGGTTACTTCAGGATGCTGGCATGAATGATGCAACACAACTAACTTGGTAAATTTTTGGCTTTCCTGTTTGTTGCTATACTTTTTGCCTTTTATATCGCATGTATTTCTTCTTTGTTGTATTCAATCTGATGGGCACTCAATTATGATGGAAGATTTGATTTTGACTGGAATTTTGTAGGGGACTTGTGAATGACACTTACAAGATGGATTTGATTCTTATACACCCCCCTCACTTGATAGCATTAGCTTGCATATATATTGCTAGTGCCCAAAAGGATAAAGAAAACGCAGCCTGGTTTGAAGAGCTTCGAGTTGACATGAACGTGGTGAGTTATCTAAAGCTAAATTTTAGCCTTGAAAACTATACAATATGGAGCAATGTGTTTGGAAAACGTAATGTAGATTCTTGGCATTTCTAATTTTTATCGACTTTTTGGGAGGTGCTGATTTCTCTCTACTTATTTCATGTGTCGCCTAATTTGGCAGGTGAAAAACATTGCAATGGAGATATTGGATTTCTATGACAGCCACAGGCTGATTACTGATGAAAGGGTTAATGCAGCCATGAACAAGCTAGCCAAATGAGTAAGCTCTCGTAAAATCAACAGCTCTTTGGAGTTCAAATTTTCATTTGTAATTGGCCATGGAGGTTAGACTTCAAGAGGCACAAGCGACGAAAGCCGATGAAAGGAAAGGGATTCAACATCCTCTTTGTCAAAAGTTAGTCAAAATATCAGTTTTCTCCGTTTTAGTACGATCGCTAGATAGGATTCCAAGCTCCAAATTTGAATTCCCATCCACACGCTAGATAGGATTCCAAGCTCCAAATTTGAATTCCTTGTGGATGGGAATTCGTAGTATTACAAGTGAGGATATGCAAGAAGTTATATCCATTTGATGGGCTCTCTAGACTATTTTGGATGACTTTTTGAAAAGATAGGCATCTTGATTAGGACTCCCATATGAAGTTGAAGTAAAAAGGCCAACAATTAATGGATTTTAGAAGAAACTTTACTACTCATTTATCTCCTAACATGTATTTTCTTTGCCCTGGCCATGAGCCAGCTATCATGTATTAGACCTGAAAGATGTATGGAAAGATCAATTATGATTGAGATCAATAAAATGTTGTCGCCATCTCTACTGTCAAGAGAAGAGAAAACCCCGTAGCACTAGAAGAAATGGCTAGACTAGACATGATAAACTGAAATAAAATCAAAGAGTGTCACAATTTTTGTGGCGCAGTATGGGGCAAGGATCCTCTTTCCTGAACTCTTTCTCTTCATCTTTAGCTTGAAAATATTGCAAATACCGTTGGTCTTGCTCAGTCTGAAGTAGATTAATGTGGGTAAACTTTCTCTTTTCTAATTCTTCCCTTTCTTAGCATGCTTCTTTGCTGCATTCCCATAAACAGAAAGCTGTAAGATATATGTTTCAATCATCATATAAGTAAATCATTAGGAGGAGCAATGCAATGAAGACCTAGTCTCCTTTTGGCCTCAGATTTGGCAAAGAAATCCCTCCATTCATCAGTTAGAACAAAAATGGGCTCTTCCTCTTCCTCAACTTCCAGCTTTTGAGTCCCATCCTGCATCATACTTAATACCAACAAAAGGAAAAAGAAGACAAGTCAATTAATGTTAAAAAACCTAGATCAAATGTACTTGGACGCATCCAGCTATTCAGATTGCAAGACGATTCTATGCTAATATTTGTAAGATTCTCACAAAAATGTCGTCCCTTAACAACTGAGTATTCTCACCGAAACTAATGAAGAAGATTCATCAGTTGAATTGTACCAAAATAACATTTTGTGGCTCGCAAAATGTCGGCTCAACATCCCATGTGTTTCCTTCATGCTAAAAATTTTCAGAATGGTGATAGTAAGCTGAATTTCAGTTTGACATTCCCAGAGTTCTACTAATCAAGTTGTTTTGCAACAATTTCTGAAACTTTTCTGTTTCCCACAACATTTTGTTTACAAATAAACAAAAAGCTTTCTCACACAATTAAGTGGAGATAATTAGAAATCCAAACGAATTGAGCCAACTTGCGAATTTGGTTAGCCAACTCTGAAAAATGTTTGAGCTCAATCGAGCTTGAGCAAATTTGTATAGATTTCGATTCGAACTCGAACTAAATAATATATTAATTAAGAATTTTTTATAAAATAATAAAATTTTTGGAGTTCGAGCCCAAATCCGGACCTCATACTGAATCATAAGTTCAAACCAAAAGACAATCGAACTTGGCTTGAACAAGGGCTCAAGCTGAGCTCGGCCTCAATTCCCCTTAATTTTCCCAGCCTTTTGAGCTTGAGTCCAAAAAGAATGGTAAAAACTCGGTTCGTCGTACTTGATTCCTAGCTACCTTGCTCAAAACACTATTTCCAACATTCACTACCAAAGAAAAATTTTGTAAAAAGAAAAAAAAAAAAAAGGAAAAGGAAAATTATGAGCAATTGAACAAAAAAATATATTGAAACCTGTAAATCAATTTTTATAGCCATCCGCCTGGATTCACACACAATCCTCAAAACTAAGGAATAACGTAATTCAGTAGAAATTCAATTAGGTTTTCTTTCTCGAGATAATACTTACAGGGCATCATCGAATGTTTCATCCAGCTGCGTATCCCGAAAGCTGAAATAGGGATCGGGCGGAATAGAAGCAAAGGGTCCAGGGTTTTGAGGGGAGGGAAAAGAGGTAGAAAAAGAGCATGACGGCGAGTGGTGCTTTGGTTGCAAAATAGAGCGGTGAAGTGGGCAGTGAGGTGATATGTAAAAGAAATGATGGTGGTGGTGATGGTGGTGGCTGCCGTTGGAGTTGTGGCGGAGGGGATGAATTGGGCGAGGAGTTTTCTCACTGTTGGAATCCATGTGGCCGAGGACTTGGGCTTGGTCCATTAGGGAATTATTGGGGTTTAGACGAAGTTGATAGTTTTTTACGTTCTTTTCGTTATTTTTCTTAAATGTTTTTTTCAAAAAATAAATTAACATATAAATTTAGGAATTCAACTAGATCTTGATATAAATTTTTTCAAAAAATAAATTATTTAAATGTTCGTTGTAGCTCAATTAATTTTTTTTTTAAATTAAATTTGTGTAGTAATAGTATTTGATGTGATTAATTTACCATTCTCTTTTAACTTCATATATTTTTTCAAAAAAAAAAAAAAGTGAATCCTAAAATTGCTTTGTTTTCTTAAAACTTTTACTTAATTAATGATAGGTCAAATGTAACAATTATTGTCTTGTTTTGTACGGTTATTTACCTTGAAAAGTAGTGTGATTATTGGCTAATCTTTTTACTTTTTCACTTTTTTTTTTCTTAATTTTGAAAGCATTGGTTTTTATATCTATCCAACTCAATTAGTTACAATGATTTTATATCAAAATTGATTGATGTTGAAAAAGAAAAAAAATAAGAATTAGCTAGTATTATAGAATATTATTATTTTTCAACTCTTCCATTTCAACCCTCAAACTATTGAAGGTTGGCAATTTTGTTGACCATGATTCTATGGAGACATCATAAGGTTAAATTAGGTTTTTCCACTTTAATGAGAACATTGTAATAATGATAATTTTATAAAGTAGAATTTGCTACAATAGTGTGATAGTCGCATACAATGAATTTAATCTTTTATGTCTTTTCCATCATTTTCACTTCCATTCCCATTTTCAACACCTTTTTCCTTTGACTTCTTTTCACCCCATAACCCCAAATCAATACCAAAATTAGTGTTTTATATCTTTCATCTTTGCCATATCTTCAATAATTCAATAAATTTGAAATTTTAGAAGTAGAATGAATTGGAGAATTCATGTCTATCTATCTATTTATCTATATATATGTATATATATATTCTGTTGTTTATAATTTCAATAATATTGTTAATCGAATAAAGTACTTTTATATTTGATCTTTTTTTTTGTAATTTCTACACATTTCACTGCTCAATTAAGTATTTTCATTGATATCGTCAAATTTCAATTTGATAGTTTTCGCCATTCAGGATTAAGTATTGGAACTTGATGATAAACTTAAAAAGCAATTCATAGACATTTTACGCCCAATTATGAATAGAATACTATATGCTTAACAAGTGAAAAGTACTGAAAACTAAAATTGTTAAATGTTATGAAAGTATATTTTCAAATTGACCTAAAATTTAAAGTAGATATGTGGCAACGAAAGACGAAACTCTAAGAGGGTGTTTGGTTTCATTTCCACAAGTCCTTTTCCCAAATTCTACTATTTCAAAAATAAAAATCATAACTTTTTAACCATTTCACCAACATCATTTTCAAAACACATTCTACAATAACCTTTATATCTTCTCCCAATAACTTATATATCTCCTCTCTTTATTCTATTATTTCTATCTCTCTCCACTTACAATTTATTAAAACCAACATAATTATTATATTTTCAAATATTTCATCCAAACATTCATTTTCATATCATATCACATAACTAATTTATATCAATTTAGAAATGCTAAAAACTGAAACTGAAAATGAAAATGAAAATAAAACCAAACAGGCCCTAACTACTAAATTTTCTTTTGAGGTTGGTTAGGCTTGATTAGTAGGTGGTGTATGAAATTAAGTTCCTTCAATATCAAATAACCCTAATAAAAGGGCATGTTTGTCACTTTTAGCCCAAAATGGTGATAAATGGTACTTTTTAATAGTTGAGGGGTGTAACTGAGAATAACTGTCAGCAAAAAATCATGACCACTCACCAACCAGAGACTGGTTGAGGCTTGACCGCCACCATTCTATATTGGGCCATAGTACTAATGAAAAACAGTAAATTCATACGCGAAAACGATAGTTCACCGACCCAGATCTTGCGGCCATCGTACAAAAGCACCCACCATTCTCCATTGATGCTGGGTCCCACTTTTTTATGAGCCAAATCTGAAGTAATTTTTGGGGGAAAAGGGCCGAAAAGGAGATTCCTTTCTACCTATTCCAAGAATCAACAGCAACCCTACGTTTTTTATATATAGTTCCTTCAAACAATTTGCGCACACACATCCCTCACCCTCTCCTTGTCCTCTTGTCTCTATGGCAGCCCTTCTCTTCTGATTTCCCTGCTTTTTGTCCAGGAGTTGTTTTGCCTTAAGAGATTTTGGAAAATTTGTTTGTTTTGTTTGATTTGTGAGAGCTATTTTGTGTTTTGGTCCTTGTTCTGATCTGTGTTGGGTTAAGTTTGAACCTTTAGTCATTTCTTGCATTTGGGAGCTGAAAAGCTTGAATCTCCGGCCGAATCTTCAGTGGGTTCTCTTTATTGTGTATCAGAGGATTACATTTAATTGGGTTTCTTTGGTGGGTATTCCGAATCTTGGTGCTGTGATTTGAGTTGGGGTGGGATTTATATTGTTCCCTGTCTAATGGGCGTTTTAGATGAATGCCATTACGATGTGGAACTAGAGAATGGATTAAATCTTGGGAGCTGTGTTGAGCTGGGTTCCGAGGGGGAGTCTGAGACTCTGGCCATTGAGGATGATGTGAGAGTCCTCTTGCAGGGTTTGGGTGAAGATATCAATCGTGAAGGTCTGCGAAGGACCCCACTTCGTGTGGCCAAGGCCCTCAGAGAAGGCACTCGAGGTGATTCTGGATTGCCCTTCTGCATCTCTGTTTCATTACAACTTAAGAGTTAAGACTGTTCCATTTTATACACAGTAATATACCTGGTACAATTAGATCTGTTGCTTCTAAATAATATGAGGAAATATCTAGAAAGTGGGATTAACACAATGAGCTTTGCTTTGCAGTAGAGCTTTAAAGTTTCAAATAGTTGCTGCTGGATAGTTTCAGCCAAAGGCTGCACTTATTGTTCCAAACAAATGGATGTTTAGGGCAACATTAGCATCTGGTAGACAGATTAGAGTTCTGCTTTTTGTGATCTACATGTTTTTAAATTTATTTTCTGGTTCTTGAATGGTTATGTAGAGTGATTCCATACTGGCTACTGGTGTTACTTTGAAATTTAAAGAACAATGTTTATTTAGATTCAGTAGCTTGAGTTATGATTTTTACTCATATTTGTAATACTACTAACACCCTTTGGTTTATGTCTAGGTTATAAGCAAAAGGTGAAGGACATTGTTAGTGGTGCTTTATTTCCTGAAGCTGGATTAGAAAGCAAAGTCGGTCATGCTGGTGGTGCAGGTGGGCTCGTAGTTGTCCGAGATCTTGATCTCTTCTCATATTGTGAGTCTTGCTTGCTTCCTTTCCAGGTTAAGTGTCATGTGGGTTATGTCCCATCCGGTCAGCGAGTTGTAGGCCTTAGCAAGCTCTCTCGAGTTGCTGAAGTTTTTGCTAAGCGTCTTCAAGATCCGCATAGGTTGGCAGATGAGATTTGTGCAGCTTTGCAGCAAGGTATCAAACCAACTGGAGTTGCAGTTGTTCTCCAGTGCTCCCACATTCATTTCCCCAATTTTCAGTCGGCCCTCTTCGATCCAAATCACCAAGGATGGGTAAAGATATTAGTTACAGCAGGATCAGGGGTTTTTGACAATGAGGAGGCTGATGTTTGGGCAGATTTCCTCAGTCTTCTGAGTTTCAGAGGTACAAATCTTGAGGATGTCCACTCAGGACGCTTAGTTGACAAGTCTTGGTGCCCGTCTCAGACTTTTAACAAAACAGGATCATTAGATTCAGCAATGCTTGCTGCAGTGTCTTCGATTCTTCGCTCTTTGGGCGAGGATCCATTGAGGAAAGAGCTTCTTGAAACTCCTGCTCGTTTCGTGAAGTGGTTAATGAACTTTGAGAACTCCAATTTGGACATGAAGGTAAATGGATATGTCCGAAGTAAGAGAGATCCCTTAACTTCCAATGGGGACGAAGAACACATCTGTTCTCAGCTGAACTTGTCGTTCTGGTCTCAATGTGAGCACCATTTGCTTCCGTTTCATGGTGTAGTCCATATAGGTTATTACAATTCCAATTGGGTGAATCCTGTAGGAAAGTCCCTTCTTCAGTCGATAGTACATTTTTATGGCTTCAAACTCCAAGTACAGGAAAGGCTGACCAGACAGATAGCTGAGACAGTTTCGTCTTTCTTAGGTGAAGATGTAATGGTAGTTGTTGAAGCTAATCACACTTGTATGATTTCTCGTGGTATCGAAAAGTTTGGAAGCAGTACTGCTACTATTGCTGTCTTGGGTAGATTTTCCACTGACCCTTCACCAAGGGCTAAATTCTTGCAGGTTATTTCAAGCTCCTCCTAATGGATCTTGATTTTGGTTGAAATAGAATATAGTTTTTAGTGAATTAAACAGCATATCTCTGGAGCCCTTCTTCAGTTTGACAGTCTCCTGGTCGGCGAGCACGTTGGATTCAATAATTTCCTACAACACATACCATGTGCATCTTAAAATTGAGGTGCGTGATAAACTTGTTTGAAAGAGGTGTACAAAATTTGCTTGGTTGGGAGTGCCATTGGAGCTGAAATGGTGTATGGTGAACGAGTTAAGAAATACAATGTTTTAGTGTTAGTTTTAAGCATTCTTTATCCCTTTTGCTCCCTGTAATAGAAGGGCCTCATAACCCTGAAAACGTTTATCTTGTTCAGCAAGAAGATATGTTCTTTCATGTTCATATACCACTTTGTGGGATATCTGAATCCTTTTGATGCTCCAATTTTTACCCCCTTTCTGCTGTTGATTTGACATGACGAAATATGAAATTTGAAAATAGAATAATTCTTCTATTGCGTAACATCATTGAGGTTGCTACCTTTCAGTCTCGAATGTAGTATTAAGCGAGAGATTGCAGTGAGGTTCTGTATGGTTGGATAATTTTATTCTACTAGTACTAATAGACAGCATAAGGAAAGAAGCACCACACCTAGAAATCAATAATACGAAAATCTTGTGAGATTATCCTTTTTCCTATTGCATGTTGAAAAAGAATGATTGGAACAACAAACACCCATTTTGTTCATACTTTAGATGCCAATAAAACCATTGACATTCCAAACAATTTGTTTGTCCCAGGTTTTTGGCAGTTTAGAGCCTTTTGTAAGGAAATGTTTAGTAAATACGAGATGAAATACATATTACAAGAAAAGATCCAAATTAGTTCCCCGTTCACAAAAAATGCTGTCTGCTCAAATCCAGACATTATTCATTTCAGACGGTCTAGGTAATAGAAAACCCATGAACTCCTGGAAGAAAAAGATAAGTTTTCTCCATGATGCAGGAGTTCCAAACATTATTTTGAACTGAAACACAAACTGATTTTCACAAGTAGCTCTGAAGGTTATATGCATCAAATACACATCAAGAAAGCAGCACTTATTTACATGCATAGTCTATAAAGTACTATTACTTGAGAACTTTCAACAAGAGCACTACCTGATAATTATCTAGCCATCTACCATATATGTCGAATTTTATGCCATTCCACTTCCATTGGCGGTGGAGTGGTGGGTGCAGCTTGCTTGCAGCAGTCATGGATCGCTTTTAGAAAGATGATGCACCATGGCAGAACCATCAAGAGACGCATGCATGCCTCAGAAGATAATACCTGTTTGCCACAATTGCCATGAGGAACTTTCCAATGAGCAGCATGATTATTATTCCATACACATAGACAGGTTACCAATGGGTGGAAAAGTAACTTCCTGCTGAATTTTTACAAAGAGAGTGGTTTCTGAATTCAGATTCAAAACATGCAGTCCTAATCTATGAATATTTCACAAACGAATTCCATTAATAACTGACTGTTTTGATCCTTGGGATATTGTTTTAGGAGGCTCTAATCACAATTTGTATATATCAAACCTATTCAATTCTCACAACATAGAGGTTAGACGTTCACAGCCTTGCTGTACCTATAGTTTTTTCTTCTTTTTGTTTCTTGGTGGTGGGGGTGGGGGTGGGGGGATCAATATTAGCAATGCAGCTCAATAATCCCAAAATATAGGGTATGTCACAATCAAACCCGAACAAACATGTTCAATTGAGTTGTACCAATTCGACTGTGGGTTTATTACTCAATTTTGTATCTGCTGTTTCATTGCATAAATAAAATCTGTGGGCATAACACATAGGTGAACCAATTTGCATTGAACTTATAAGTAGTGCTAAATGGAGCCTCATAGGAATAATAACTACACTAGCATCTTTCAAACAGAGAATAATTTGTCCATTTTCAAAGGGATAAAAGTTTGTGAGAAAGTTCCACTTCTCAGGCCGACAATTTTGAGAGAGAAATCATGCATAGTTATATCCTCCTTTGAACTAGAGATAAAACATAGTTCCAAGCCATTAAGTCAAATTATGAGTCATAATTTTAGAAAAGCAATCATACCTTTCCCCAGGACAGGCCTTTGGCAGGAAGATTTCTATCAGCACGCTCAAGGCAATAAATTAACATATCAGCTATTGCCAATGCAGTGGCTGAATCATTGTTCTCTGTAATCACAAGTACAAACAATTATTGGTACGAACAATGTTGTTCCAAATCTTAATCTGAAGAATGAAGCATATCAGAACTATATACCTGGGATGTCAAAAATTTGTGTCGTTGGAGGAATGCCCAGCAACTCTCCCAAATAAACACGAACTCTAATACGCTCAGAAAGTGAAAGTAAATCTCCATGTGTAACAACAACAACAGGCTTGTCATCTGAGGTACAAGAAAACCAGACAAATTAACCTACTAAATTCTGAAACACTGAAAGAAAAGGCATATGAGGAAGAAAATAAAATTAAAAAAAAAAAAAGGAAAAAGGAAAAAAGGAGGAGAAGAGAGAGGGAGAGACTCAAATCTGAGATATTTCAACAGCCAAGAGAACGAGATATCAGCTAGAAAGTAAAACTGAAGACCATGTTTGGTGAATATAGTGCTCACTCTGGATTTGAAGTGCATTTTCAACAAGCATTCTTCAGAAGGAGGTCAAGACAAGAAGAAGATGGGAAAAAGAGGAACAGTTCCATGGCTGTTACCTTTAAATGACAATCGGCGATTGTTGAAATTTGTAACTATCAGTTGAGAATACTCTCTCTTCTTTTCATCAGCACAATCTATTGATTCTAGCATGGAAATCCCATTCACGACAAATATGACAAAGTTAATTGCCCTGACCTTACTGTAAGAACAACTCCTCCGAGCCTTAGATTTTAATTGAACTTTCAAATCCTCACTGTCAGATTTTCTAACAAACAGAAGAAAGTAAACAGTAAATCACCTTCATCAATTGTAAATATTAAGTAACACGCATTAAAAACCATATTTGACCTTTGCACCAGTTTCCCATGACGGACCCCCTTTTTCATCCAACTTTTAATCATTTTCCGGTTCTCATATGAATCATCGGACAAACTGCGGGTATCATATAGACAAAAAGAAGATGAAACTCTTGGCATCATGTACTCATGGAGGAAAAAAGTTCCACCTCCAGGAGAAGAGTTACCTGTTTAAGACAATCCAAAAATCAAGTAGATGATGGATGACATTCTATTTTTTGTAACATAATAAGGCAAAGCATAAAGAAAAGGGATGAGACCTACATGACACTTGGGCTCTTGCAGATAAGAATTTGTTGTCCTCAAGCACCCAAGAAATTTTGTTGACAAGACTGCTTTTTCCAGAACCCTTCGGTCCAATTAGTAAGAGTGATGTAGTATGTGGCACATTGTATGCACTCAAATCCATGCCACCTGCCTTTTCAGCCCAAGAACCAGGGGTGTAGCTGAAAGGAAAAATACCACCATATCAGTTCAAGAATGCCAATTCACAAATCCATGTGAGAAATACATGGACTTAAGATTTATCAAGAGTTCTCCATGATCAAAGTGATCTAGTCTAATCCAATTAGCATCAGTAGAATAGTCAATGGCGTATTCATGTACTAGGCAACGCTACTAACGAATTGCTATCTAAGAAGCAAAATCCAACCAAAGTAAGTTGGGTATGTGAATTTCTGGAAGTTCTGACTTACTGAGGCAATCATGTTAAATGCTTAAGCATAAAATAATCACACTTTCAGAGCCTTTGTCAGATTATTTAGGCTCTATTTCTCAGAAACCGAATTTCTACTAGAGGATCACCGAAATGAGTGTATGATAAATGCTCAGAAAAGTTTCAAAAAATGTGACATACGCTCTCAACTCTCAACTAACTACTAAAAATATCCCCCGGTCATTGAATTGGAACTATCACTAAATTGCAGGACAATTCTTGTTGCGATCTTTTTCATGAATTTGTTCAATATGTCAGCAATCATAGATGAGAAATATATAGCAACTAAATATAGCTCACTTGAAGCAGGGTCTAGAAAGTTTGTGAAAGCAGCCTCCAATTGGTGATGGAATCACCGTCATAGGAACAAATACAAATACTCAAATAGTAGTATACAATGAAAAACGCACACACACAAAACAAACAAACAAAACAAAACAAAACAAATTATATTAATGCACCAGAAGGTCCTATGATCCCTTCCGTTTTCTTCATCCTAATGATAATACAATTGCAAAAAGTTTCATTAAAAGCCAAATATACCTCAAAATTTTACTTTTGGCCTCTTCCAATCTGTCGATTGGAGACCCTAACTCCTCATAACTCTTCGAAACATCAGCATAAACCTTGAATCTCTGCCTCGCTGCAACCTCAGAAATCAAAGAAATACCACCACCCATATCCGGAAATTCACCCAAAATTAATCCATTCTCCCCATTGATCACTGAGCCATTCTCTACCTTACGACTCAAACCCTCCTCATCCCCACTGCACACAACAATCAAACCACAACAATCAACTTCAAATTTCCACAAAGACTAGCATTTCTGATCAAAAGTTCGAAATATATCAAAAAAAAAAAAAAAAAAAAAGAACAAGAAAGAAGAGAAGAAGCACCAGGAAACACTGAAATTAATTGATTCATCTGGGATTTCTTTGCCTAATAATGACTCCTCTGCAAAAAGAGAAATATTTGTCCCGATGATCAAATATTCACCAGACATGCAACAAAATTATGAATACTTCTTTGTTCGTGGGCAGAAAATGATAATACAAAAACGGAAGTTCTTGAAATCAAATACCAGTTGAAGACAAGACACTATCTCCACCCATGATTAGCTCACTCTTCCAATTGCAGCGAAAGCTCAAAATTCTGAAGAGAGAAGAATGAAAAAGTTTCAACCTTCACAGAAACCTCAGAGTGAAAGGTGGGATTGGATTTGCTTAAGACTTAAGAGTTGAAACAACGATGTATCTGGGGAAAATCCTAACCGAAATGAGAAAAGGACGGAAATTGTGGAATCAAAGCCACTGATTATCTACACGATATTGTCCGTATTTATTATTTGATTTATATTTGTGGTTGACCACCTCATTTATTTATACTATTATATATAACACAATAACGTAAGGCTTATAATTATGTAATTTTGATTTTAATTATATAATTTTAATTAAATAGTAAATTCTTAAAATTTTGAATTTTTAAATTTAATTAAAAAAATTTATTAATTATTGATTACTATCTCTTATCTCTAATTTTTTTCATTTGAGATTTAAAATATATTTAATAATATTTCATATTTTTTATTAAAGAGCTAGAACTTAGAAGTTTGAGAAATGAATATTTATAAATTAACTAATATGTAGGAGCTTAATATAGCTGAAAGCTGTATATAGTAAAAGGGTACTGTTTGGAGCAAATTCGACTAGAGAAGTCGAGCAATCCAACTAATGTTCTTTTCAAGGTCTGATATTTGCAACAATAATACACATTAAACTAGCCGAGATGCCCTTGGCTAATGCACTTCAACACTCAAGTCAGTTCTAGTCGAAATAAGTTAATCGAACAAAGTATAGAGAGTTTATAGTGTATTTGGCATTACCTGAATTGTGGTTAGCTATGAGGTATTTATAGCCTCTTCCATGTATGTGATCTACCGAGGATACCCTTACCAAATGCATTGGACTTTAGTCCCTACCAGGGGGTTGATAGTCATTGCAAATTTCGATACTGTTTTAGGTGGCTCCATTTCCTATTTTTCAGGGTGAACAGTATCTCTGGTAGGTGCTTCCATGCCAAAATTGGTGGCAACCACTGTACTAACTGTCACGTGTCATTAATGCGGAGATATGCTGCCTATCAGAGCAATAAATATGGTGTGAATCTAAGTCAAAGTTGGGGTGAGTTATCAGGCCGATACGTGAAACGAACAGGTCTAGTTGGCTGGTCGATTTCGAAGAAAGTAGAATACGCTGGAACGAATAAAGCTTCATGTCTAATGTAGTCAATTACAATACGCTCAACTAGGCAATAATTGCTAAGCGCATTGGGCCTATTGACCAGCTCAGAACTGATGCTGGACTTGTTAGGCTAAATGGGCCTCTTAGGCTATTTTATATCAGAGCTTAATTCATCAAAATCTTTAAGATTTATTTATTTTTATAATAATATTTTTTAAATATATAAAATATTTTAGATAAAACTATATATATGGAATATAACAAACAATTTAATTTGAATAATATTTTAAATATAAAAGGTTAGTTCCTGCAACATTTATAAACTCTGAACTTTATTTTTATATTATTAATTTAAATTATTTTAGTTTTTTAGCAATATAATATAGAGCTCATTTTCAATTATTTAAAATAAGTTCTTTTATATGGGACATAATTGAAATTTTTTAAAAGCTTGATAAATAACTACTTAAGTGGCAAATTATATAATTTTTATATTTTTCAATATATTTAGTTAAACAATTTTATAATTATATCTCTTACTTTATTTTAATATTTTTTCTTATTGATATGGGATAGCCCAATAGGCCCGACATCGAATCTGGGCTAAAGCGCCCATCAACAATTATCTAGTCGACCTTACCCGACAGGGATCCATGGTCGACCTTTATTGACCTCAAGACCCACTCCGGATAGTCCAATAGGCCCAACATCAAGTCTGGGCCAAAGCGCCCATCAACAATCATTTGGTCGACCTTACTCAGCAGGGATCCATGATCAACCAGTCAAGTCTGGTCGTTATGTATTGACCTTACGACCCATTCCAGTGCTGACTCGGATCTCTGCTGCATTTATTAGTCTGACAGGAAGCATGCCTCTATATTAATGACACGTGACTGCCGGTACAATCGCTGCCACCAATCCTACCACCAACTCTACCAACCCTGCCACAACCTTTGGCAGAGAGGCGCCTCTAGAGATACTGTTCACCCTGAAAAATACGAGATTCAGTTACTTGAAACAGCATCAGGATTTGGATATAGAATGACCATCAACCCTCTGGTAAGGGCAAAGGGCAAAAGTCAATTCACTTGATAAGGGCACCATGGACAAATCATGTTTGGAGAAGTCTATAAATACTTCATATTCAACCACGCTCAAGGTAATGCCAAATACTCTATAAA
>JACGDI010005835.1:357304-371642 GCA_014898725.1 Jacaranda copaia
CGACCACAGCTGAAGACTTCAGGGGATGCCTCTGTAGCGGAACCCGAAGAGTCCCAGGCCAGCAAGAAGCGAAAGTTGAAAACACCAGAGTAGAGCCCGTTGGGGAGTTTAAGACCATTAAGCTCGAACAAGGTAGCCCTAACAAGATGACCTGCAGTGGAATAGACATGGGCCTCCATTTGGAGTGTCTTATGGTCGATTTCCTGAGGAAAATATTGACGTCTTTGCTTGAAAAGCATCCGACCTCCAAGGGATCAACCCCAACATCATTGTGTACCACCTCAACACTAACCCCTCGTACAAATCAATCAGACAAAAGACGAGGACGTTCAATACCGAGAGGATGCAAATCATCAAGGATGAGGTCAAAAAACTCTAAGATGCAGGATATATTGTAGAAATTTAGTATCCCTCTTAGTTTTGTAATGTTGTCCTAGTCCCAAAACATAAGGGACAATGGTGGATGTGTAATGATTTTACTGATTTAAATAAAGCATGCCCTAAAGATCCGTACCCCCTACCTCGAATAGATTTACTAGTTGATTAAACTGTTGGGTGTGAGTTATTGAGTATGATGGATACATTTCAAGGCTATCATCAGATCTTCATGGTACCTGAGGATAGGGATAAAACCTCTTTTGTTGTTCCTAATGGGTTACACTGCTTCCTGGTCATGCCTTTTGGATTGAAAAATATTGGGGCAACTTATCAGCGACTTGTCAACTTCATGTTCAAAGACGAGATTGATAAATCGACGGAGGTTTATGTCGATGATATGATAGTAAAGACAGAAAAAGCCCAAGACCACTTACTCAACCTCAGTCATACTTTTAGAATTCTAAGAGCGTTTGGATTGAAGATGAACCTGAACGAATGTATGTTCGGCGTCTGAGAAGGAAAATGTTTGGGCTATATGATCAGCTAAAGAGGTATTGAGGCGAACCCGTAGAAAATTCAAGCAGTTCTAGACGTTACCCCTCCAAGAATAGTTCAAGACGTTCAGAGGTTAGTGGGGAGAATCATAGCCTTAGGAAGGTTTATTGCAAGATTGGTCGACAAGAGCCTATCTTTTGTCAAAATTCTCATAAATGCCAGGAAGATAGGTTTCCAATGGACTAAGCAGTATGATCGGGCGCTAATCGAGCTGAAGTAGTATTTGGCCTCACCTCCCATGTTGGCAAAACCTGAACTGGGAGAAGTACTCCAGATATATTTTGCAGTCTTTGAAGCATCGATTAGTTCAGTATTGGTATCAACTCGAGATGGCAGCCATCAACCAGTCTACTATTGCAGTAAGTCACTCTAAGGGCTAGAGTATAATTATTTAGAAATCGAGAAATTTGCATTAGCATTAGTGACTGTGGCTCGAAAGCTGAGACCATACTTCCAGTCTCATTCTATCATAGTGCTGACCAACAAATAATTGAAGTAAGTATTAGCAAAGCCCGATACGTCTGGCAGATTGACCAAGTGGGCGATCGAGCTGGGGGAGTTTGATATTAGTTTTCAACCTCAAACAGCCATCAAAGCGCAGGTTCTTGCTGACTTCATTGCAGAGCAAATTGACTAACTCAAAAAGAGTGTCCAAACCCCTCTCATTTGGACCTTGCACATCGATGGGTCATTGACCACATCTGGAGGAGTCGGGATCGGTCTCCGCTCCCCAAATGCAGAGGAGTACAATTTTGCAATCAAATTAGACTATATAGTCACGAACAACTAGGTAGAGTACGAGGCCCTACTGACGGGAATGAGAATGGCACTTGAACGAGGGGTCAAACACCTGGTTGCGATTATGGACTCCCAGTTAGTAGTGGAATAGGTGGAGGGAAATTTTGAAGCTAAGGAGAAATCAATGACCTGGTACCTGGATGAAGTAAAGAAGTTGCAACAATCATTCAAAAGGTTTACTCTCAGCCAGGTCCCCCGATCTGAGAATGAACAGGTAAATGCTCTTTCCAAGTTTACTAGCTCCATCAGAGGTATAAGAGATAAGAAAATCACATTTTTGGTCTCGAATAAGCTGTTAATTGCACCCTCCAACGAGAACTTGGTAACAACCATCGAGGAGATGATAGTTTCTTGGTTGACCCCAATAAAGCTATATCTCAGCCAAGGTACTGTCCTCGACGATAGGAACGAGGCTCGACGCCTTCAAGGTCAAGCCTCTAAATTCGCACTTGACGAGTATGGTCAGTTGTACAAGAGATCCTTCATCAGACCCCGTTGAGATACCTAGACCAAGATCAGGTGCTAGAAGTATTACAGGACATTCATGCAGGCATGTGTGGCAACCATTTTGGAGGGAGGTCCCTTGCCCACAAAATAATCAGGTATGGGGATTTTTGGCCAATATTGTTGAAAGACTCCATGGATTTCGCACGCAAATGTGCATCATGTCAAGCCTATTCCAATCTGCCGCACCAACAGGCCGCGCCAATGGTTAATGTCCAAATTTCTTGGCAATTTAACCAATGGGGAATCGATATTGTAGGCTCGTTGCCAAGATCAATGGGGCAACAAAAGTTCATAATTGTAGCGGACGAATATTTTACCAAGTGGGTCAAAGTCGGGGCTGTCTCTAAGATAACAGATGCGGCCATCAAAAGTTTTATATGGAAAAATATCATTTGGCATTTCGACCTACTGAAAGTCCTTATTTCAGACAACGATACTCAATTTTAGAGTAAGAGCACGAGAGGTTAGTGCAAGACCTTGGGGATTGCACAACATTTCACTTCAGTAGGCAACCCTCAGTCGAACAGTTAGACCGAGGTAACCAATCGAACTGTTCTTGACCAGTTGAAGGCCATAATTCAGAACACCGGCTCAAATTGGACAGATGACCTACCCAGCGTACTATGGGCATACAGGACGACTCCCCAAACAGCCATAGGTCATACCTTTTACAGTATAGTTTACAGGTCGAAAGCAGTCATCCCCTCAGAGTTGATCTAACATACTGCTTGAGTCATCCAGTTTCACCCACTAAGAAACACGTCAAAAAGAAAGCTCAACCTCAAAACTATCAATGAGCATCGACAAGAAGCTTATAACACTATGCAACACTACAGGTCAAAGATGACCGAGCACTATAATAAAAAGATCAAAGAGCACCATTTCAGTATCGGAGATCTAGTCATCAAAAAGGTAGAGATCTCCAAGAATGTGGGCAAGCTCAAATTGAAATGGGAAGAGCCATACACGGTCATCAAGGTAGCGAAACATAATGCCTATAGACTAGCCAACATGCAAAGAAATGAACTCCCCTGCCCATGGAACACCGTCAATCTCAGGAAATTCTACATTTGAAGATGTATAATACTTATCTTTTCAATCCTTTAGCTTGAATAAAATCCCAACTATATTAAGTTAATTGTTATCTTTCAAGATTCTAGTTGACCCTATAGTCGACGAATAAACAGCCCCTTGCTGCCACCCAAACAGCTCCTAGCTGTCAAAGTTCTGGTCAACCCTGTAGTCAATGAATAAGCAGCCCTTTGCTACCACCCAAACGGCTTCTAACCTTCAAGATTCTCATCGACCCTATAGGCGACGAATAAGCAGTCCCTTGCTGCCACTTAAATAGCTCTTAGCCGTCAGGACTCTAGTCGACAAATTAGTAGTCTGTGATGCCACTTGAGTGGTTTCATACTACTTGAAGCATAGTGGACCCCGTAGTTGATGAAGTAATAATCTTTCATCAACCTACTTGTCGACAAACGAGCTATTCTAGGCAACAACCCAATTTTTGTCGACCCCATAGTTGGCAAAGAATATAGTTCCTTCCAATTGGTAGCTAAATCCAAGGGTCAAATAAATAATCGACCAGGAGTATTAGTTAATTGACCACACAGTCGTGCAATGAAATTGCTATGCAATAGGCAATCAAATATTCTCCACATTATCGTAACGGAACTTAAAAGCTACGTATAACACAACATGGTGGAAATGAAAGAGAAAATATGCCTTTATTCATCAATCACTTTTTGATTTCAAAAAGAAAAAAGAAAAAAAAAGAAAAAAGAAAAAAGACAACAAAAACAACACACAAAAGAAAAGTTGATTCAGCTTTGACTCGGCTCCTCCTGGTCACGTTCATCCCATTCAGAGTGCGGTTATGGCACCACGCATGTGAGCAGCGAAACTGCTTGAGGAGGTTCCAAAGGTCCTGCGATGTCGCTCATAAAGTTAGTCGATCGCAGTATGTACTGTGCCACATCGACCTCTTTCTCCCTCATTTGTGCCACGAGGACCTCGGTGAATGCAAATTCAGCGAATAGTTGCTCCAACCTTACGTCGACCTTGACTTTCTTCTTTTGCGCTCCAGTTAGTGGCGCACTTGGTGCAGCAGCTGCAGTTTCGCCCTTTGGGGTCTGCTCGACTCTACCCTCCTCTGGGTCAGGGTAAGGCTCCAGTTTTTGTTTAGTGCGAAGCCCATTCTACTTTTATCCTCAGCTCAAAAAGTATAGTCCAGGTGCTCAAGCTGCTTTATGGCCGTATAGAACGCTTTGCGCACATCATCAAGGGATGCAACCACGCTTGCATCCTGAAAGGTGGTTCTCATGATAAATTATTCAACAGCCTCGCGCTGCACCGCAGAGAGATGTCGGATGAAGGCCTCTTTCGCTTTGTTAGTTACCTCTGTGTGGCCTCGAGCCCGACCAGAACTGTAGCTCACCTACATGTCCAGCTAGGCCTTCTTTATTATGTTGTCCATTCAACTTCGATTCTCAATGGCCTAAACTAATTATTGATCCTTAGAGTCGAGCTACTCCAGGAGATCGGCTACTTTCTTGTTCAGTTGATCGACCTAAAGCTGGGAGGACTCGAGTTGTACCTTGAGGGTCTCCATCTTCCCGCTCGTCTGTAATTATTCTCTGGCAGCCAGAGCTATCTCAGATTGACAATACATATTATAGCTCAGTTATCCTATCTAAAACACAACAATGTCATTCTTCAAGCCAACATTTAAAAGGAAAATTAGGGTGAAAACTATCAATCTCATACTTACCACATTGCAATAGTAGGACAACGCCTTCATGGTCCCGATCTGGCTAAGGCTCATCAGCTTCCGTCGGTCAACTACGAATAGCCCGAACGTCATCCACTTCAAAGCTTCAGTGCCCGACGTCCCTCCTTGGATGATGGAGGTCGAGTCGATTATCTCCTAATTTAGGTCGGTGGCGAATCGGGGAGGAGATAGTCAGGGAAGCTGGAATAATACACCATTGCCGAGTTTACCAAACAAGTCATAACTTATCATGGCTTTTTGCTTCCCTTTACCCCCTGTGGTTTTTTTCGACGCCGAACCTTCCTGTTCGACCATTTACCTCTTACCCCGACCCGTGGGGTTGCTGTGAATAGGCTCCTCCTAATGAGCAAATTGAGTTTCGGGGCACTTGCTCAATTTGTGGTGACAACAGTGCAGACGTCGATCTTGTCGAGCCCGCTTGTTCCACGAAAGCACCTTCTCATTGAGCAGCAACAGCTCGATAATGTTCCTTATTTTTTAGCATTTGGACTTGGGATTTTTTGTGGCTACGTGCCATTACTTCTTCACAATCTACACATACAAACAAAATAAGCAAGCATCAAACTCGAGCAGAAAGATGAAAGTGTTCAATCAAAATAGTCGATGAAAAGTCTCTACCTAGTCGATCACCCGCAGACAAGTCAAGTTGGGCTGGTAATAGGCTAGCTAACACCAAACACCTCTCTTCGGTCAGAACCGAAGCCTCCATTTGCCCAAATCCGATCAAATCCCTAATAGATGTGTTAGGCCAACTAGATATTTGGTTCCCCGGTATCTTCATAAGCCCTTTTCCACCAGCCCCTCGGAATGGCAAGAACCCCAACCCCCGAATATAAAAAAAGTATTTTTTCCACCCTTGCCCATAAGAAGAGGCAAGTGACACTAAAAACTTCCGTCGGGGTCAAGCAATCAAGTAGTAAAAACTAGACTCTTCAGTGCTACCCGACTTCCGTGAGATGGGTAAATGGAATAAGTTTGAGAAGTTGGCAAACAAAGTAGGTTGGTTGTACAAGTATATTAGCATGGAAAAACTATACAAAGTGGTAAAATAGTTTGGGAGCAACTAGGTGATACAGACTTTTAGGCCTAATAAGAGGTTGACTATCGCTTGTGTGAGCGAAAACCTAAAGTCGCATTTCAACCCCTCCTCAAATATAGTTATACACTCCCAGGGAGGTCGATGCATTCTACCCTGAGTTCCTGGCGCTATCAGTTCGTATTCTTCAAGGATATGGTATGATGTCCTAATGCGAATTAGGTCAACGGGGAAATCTTAGAGGCTATTTCAGTATAGTGGTCAGGGGTGAACAGTTGACCTCAGATTATAGAAACATCATTAAGGCCAGCATCCCCCTCCAAAATAACTCTCATATCACTCGATCTACTGGAGCTGCTCGAACTAGAGCTATCGCTCGTTGACAAACTCGATTCATTCTCACGAGATGTTTGAGATGTGCTCTGCCCCCCTCTCCCCCCAATTTCCCTCTAATGGGCCATGCCCTCTAACCTAGTGTTATCACTATGCTCTTGCAAACAAAAGGTAGAAAAGAACGAATAAGCAAAGGCACTTACAATGGAGATCTTGAAAACTCTAAGCGCACGAAAGCTGGAGAACTTCAAAGGCAACAAATTTGAATAGATGTGTCAGTAGCAAAAGTATAAATGGAGTTAGTTATCCCATTATTTATAGGCATTCATGCGCAGGAACCTGAGCGACTATTATGATGACAGCCTACCCCAGTACGCTTCGTGTTCTGTGCAATAATAAGCGCATTAAATGCAGTGAAACCACCTCAAACCCTGGTCGACAATTCAAAAACCCAGGTCGAGGATTCAAAAACCCTGGTCAAATATGGTTAAATGTTGTAGCCACCTATTAACTCCCTGTTTTTTCTCGTCGATAAGCTCGATCAAGATAGTGAGTTGGGGGGACTCATGAAATGGGATAGCCCAGTAGGTCCAACATTGAGTCTGGGCCAAAGCGCCCATCAACAATTATCTGGTCGACCTTACTCAACAGGGATCCATGGTCGACTTGTATTGATCTCAAAATCCACTCCGGATAGCCCAACAGACCTAACATCGAGTCTAGGCCTAAGCGCCCATCAACAATCATTTGGTCAATCTTACTCGACAAGGATCCATAATTGACCAATTAGGTTTAGTCGACATGTATAGACCTTAGGACCCACTTCGGTGCTGACTCGGATCTCTGCCATATTTATTAGTTTGACAGGCAGCATGCCTTCATATTAATAGCGCGTGACTGCTGGTACAGTCGCTGCCACCAACTTTGCCAACCCTGCCACCACATTTGGTAAAGAGGCGCCTCCAGAGGTACTGTTCACTCTGGAAAACAGGAGATTTAGCCACCTAGAACAGTACCAAGATCTAGATATGGAATGACCATCAATCCCCTGACAAAGGCAAAAGTCAGTACGCCTGATAGGGGCACCATGGACAAATCATGCCTGGATAAGGCTATAAATACTTCACATTTAACCACACTCAAGGTAATGCCAAATACTTTATAAACCTCCAATACTCTCAGTCTTCTGTTCGATTAATATATCTCGACCAAAACTAACTTGAGTGTCAGAGTACCTTAGCCGGGAGCACCTCGGCTAGTCTAACGTGTGTTGTGGTTGCAGATCTCAGACCTCGAGAAAAATATAGTTTTGAACACTCGACATTCCTAGTCAAATTCACCTCAAATACTATCCTTTCACGACAAGCAACTTTCAGCCTCATCACTTATAATAATTCATTAAAAATATTTTTACATGGATTAATGATGTTAGATTAAAAAAGTTTGACTGAAATAAGTATCCATTTAATTAATTGTACATATGTATATACTTATAAAAGAAACTTATATATGAGAGAGTGATGTTTTCTCTTAAATTGAATATTGAAAATTATTTTTTTTCATCTTCGCAATATATATTATTTCATAATTTTAAAAATAATAAATAACACATATATAAATAAATACAAATAATTTTTACTTATCAGAGTTATAAAGAATATCAAGAGATATTTTAGTTTATAAAATTGTATGTTACAAGTTACGTATTAAATTAGTTATCAAATAATAACTTGGTGTAAGTTATTTTCATAGACAAAGTATAAAGAGATTTACATATTTACTCTAACAAAAAACACTTAACATTTAAAAATCTCAAATGTTGTGAAAATTGTAACCATAAATTCCACACCATTAAGAAATCGTATGAATTTTTTTTAATATTTTTTAAAAATTATTTGCTTACTTATCATATCAAAATATGAATATATAAATATATATCTAATTTAAAAGGCATATTTAGTTAAATATTCTGCTCTACTTTCATCTTCTTAATTCTTTCATTTATTTTTATAAATTTTATCATTTTAAAATTTTTTGTATAATTTATCAACTTAGAATTAGCAATTCTTCATATTCCACAACTTATTTAAGTACAAACTATCTTCAAACGTAATATCTTTAAATTGAAATATTCATATTATTTTATTTAATTAGTAATAAATTTTGTTTCTTTAAATACTAAAAATAATTACATTCATTTTTAATCACATAAAGTAAAAAATAAATATTATTATAAAATAAATTATTTCAATATTAAAATTCTTTTCAATGCATTACACCAGACACATGCTAATTTTCAACAAATCAATAGATAATTATATGTATGGAGATTTGAAGCGTGGATGAAATTTATCTTGGAATAAATATAAGAGTCCAAAGATGATATATTTCTGTAGTTTTTTAATTTGACTTTCTTTTGTTTTCCTCTTTTTATTTTTCTTTTTCTTTTATTTTTTGTTAAGAAAATAGTATAAATGGTTATACTCTGTTACATCACTTGCATCGCAAATATTCTTCTAACTTATTTAACTTTCTAATCCTCACACAAAAAAATGGTAATTACATAATCAAATACACGAAAGTACATGTAAATATATCTATATTATTATAAAAATAAAGATTCTGTTGTATTTAAAATGAAAATCATTTAAGATATTTTATATAAATTAGCTCTTCAATTATTCTAACAGCTAAGATAAACAATACAGTTTGAAGGATAAAATAGAAAATTCAACATATGAAAAGCAGATTGAATACTAATTTTATTGATATTTTAATTTTATCCTGTAAATTTTCCTTTAAAAATGACCAATTGTCATAGCATATTATCCCTATATGCATAAATAATCTTTAGTTATTTTAGGAACAAGGGCAGAGAGTTGATAGTATCTTATATATATAGAGACACATTCAAGAATCTATTCAGGCTCGAATTTCTAACTCCCACATTATATGAAAAACTTGTGTTATTGAATCACAAATCAATCGACAAATCAGTTAAGAAAAGGGCATTATGAATAGTGAATTTTAAATATACCAATGAGAAAAGGGAGTTACGGGCTACTTATTGAATTATTTTTTGTAATTAAATTTTAATGTAACAACAAAAAAACACCATTAGAAAATATAGTGACACTTTCTTTTTTATATAATATAGATGATGTAGTAAGATTATGATTGTACCTTTTACAAAACTCAAAACTCATGTATTTTTGGATATGTTTTTTGTTTGATTTTATTATGTGTTTTGAAAAAATAAATTATTGGAAAATGTGAAAATTATTTTTTTGTATATTTGTTTATATTTTGGATGAGACATTTTTTACTATAACAGTCAAATCAATATTTTTTTATCGGGTTTTTAGGGTGAAAATAAAATCAGATGATTTTTTTAATATTAAAAAAATAAATATATATAATATATATGTATATATTGGAGAATGAGTATTTTGAAGGAAAAATAAAAATATATTTAGTTATATTATCTCAAAATAATATTATTTTAGGAAAGTATAACCAAACAAAGCCTCATTATTAGGTTTCATCATCCATGGTCCTTTTTGTCATATCAAATGTCTAATACAATCTCAACTTTATTTCACAATTCAAACTATTTCATGTATTAATTTTGGTTGAACAAAAAAATGTTTAGACATACAGACATACACCCACTAATTACTATAAACAAAAAGATTGATTTTAATGGTTAATTAAATAAAATATTAACTAGCGTTTGAACAGAAGGATTTGAATTTGGAAAAAGAATCTAACACAAGAATTTCAAACAACTCTATGTATGAAAAACTGATGCTTCCTTCTTACCATGAAAAATTGGTATACATAGGTTCACCATATTCTACACATCAAAATTGCAGTGTAGTGTACAGTACACCACAAAAAATACTCCTCTAGAGTTGAATTTAAAACCCCTTCTCCTATATCTAACATGTATCTCCAATCTCTCTCCCCCTTCCCCAATGAACTCCAGTGGTATACTAATACCATGATCAAATCTTGACAAGTCCCTTTCCTATGCATCTAAGTTGCAAGAATTCACAGCCAAAGGCTTTTCTGCAATCAAGAATCTGCAGGAGTCCATGTAAAAACACTCTACCTGCAGATCAAGCAATCAGGAATGTTCACAAGTAGCAAGCAGCTTACGGGAATTTTCTCAATAAGGAGAGAGCTCCAAAACAGATGCAGCATGACAGAAATGTCAGCCAGCAAGTTGTTGAACCCGTCTTTGCCTGAGGAGCTGGCAGCTGATAGCAGCATAAGTATTCATTCCATCCAGTGATAACCTGCAGAATTAACTTAAAAAACAAGAATCGCAATAACAGAACAAAGCTATGCAGATTTGCTCTCTGTCGATTTGAGGTGATAACAGGACAGCAACTTATGGATTCCGTCTAATAAGGAATGACATATGGCATAGCAGTAACTTCTGCAGACTCCACTTGTATTGCTTCAGCCCAAACTTGCTTTGTCCACTCATTCTGAGAGGAGGCCAATTTGGGCCTCTTTGCCTGGGAACCCAAGCAGCCAAAGAGCCACTCTTGATCATCAAATTGAGGCCATTCTACTTTAGGAACAGTGAGTATCTGGCTCAAATATTTCACATCAGGATGAGGAGGCTTCATAGAGGTGCCAATCTTCTCCTTCGCTTTTATAGTAGCGGATGAAGTGGATTTTTTACCCCCTAACATGCCATTCATCCTGAACTCTTTGTTATCCATATTACATGTAGCATCTGGCCCTTGCCGATTGACAGCCTTGTCAGTGTTGACGGGGGCCATTTTTCTTCCGTTCTCCACAAGTGGATGTGACGGAAATTTTTCATCAGTGCAGCTGTTGTTGACAGTCTGCTCCACCTTTTCCATGTTATTAGTAGTTTGGCAAGGTTCCATCTGCCATCCAATGCCCACGTGTGAGGAAATAAGTCCATTACTGACCACATGACTATTAATGGTTGGCCTCCCATGCTCAGCTGTGGAATTGTTTGCAGTCCAACCAGGTTCCATACTCCTTCCATTTTTAATCACTGGTGGAGAAGATGAAAGCTTACCGTTGATCTTTAAATTTGTGACAACAGCCCTTTTCTCGACAACCAAGTTTATGGTGTTTGGAGAAGAATGTAAACCACTTCCATTTTGACTGATGTGGTGAGAGGAAAAGGCAGGCCCTAACATATTATTTGGCCGAATTCCATTGTCTTCAGCAAAGAGAAAATATGTCAATCATCCAGAATACAAATATTAAATCCTTAAGAACACACCATGTGATAATAATCAGGTCTGCTACTTCTATTTCTACTGATAATTCAAGCACAAAACAGAACTTTTTTGCATGTCAGTTAACTATTGATGATAAAGGAAAAGAACTCACTGTGTAAAAAGCCATTAAGTTCAGGCTGCTCATGCTTTGGAACCTTTCCCTGGCTGTCATGACTCTCCTTCAGAAGGTCAGAGGGCTTATTATCACGAAAATCTAGAAGATTATCATCATTTGCCCTTTGTTTAATTTTCTCTGTACTCCTATCCTCCATCTTCTCCTTTTTCTTCTCCTTTTCCCTTTTCCTGTCCTCTCCTTTCCTATTCTTATCTTGATCTTCATTCCTGAGCCCATCTCGTTTACTAACATTGTTTCCATTTTTGTTCTTATCTTTCCCTTCCTTTCTCTTCTCAACCTTGTGCACTTGGCAGGAACCACCTTCAACCTTAATTTGATTTTCTCCATAAAATTTCCCAACAAAGCCATTTCCCAAGCCCTTCCCATTAACTTTGAGTCTTTGTCCATTAACCATCGAGCTATGTTCTCTCTTGTCCATGATATTATCATATGCATCAGCCAGAATCCTATCAGTACTTCCCTCCACCTTCCACAGCTGGTCGGCCTTTCTTTGTTCCGCAAGAGTGATTTTCTGAACCTTTTGGCTATCTGATGCTCCGTCATCATTTCTAACTCTTTTTCCCAATTCAACCAAAATTCCACTGTCCTGGTTTCCATCACTTGGTTTGCTACCAGGACCAAGCTTCTCACCATTCTGAGTGTCGAAGAACCCTGCAACTTTCTTCTCTTCTGAGGACTTTTGTTTATCTTTCTTCTTATCCTTCTTGTTTCGGTGCTTATTTTGCTTTCGGTCCTTATCCTCTTTGTGTTTACCTTCACCACTCTCCTTTTCCTTTCTCTCACTTCTTTCTTTCTTGTCTTTGTCCTTCTTATCCTTGTGTCTTTTCTCCTTGTGCTTCTCCTGATAAAGAATTTGTGGGTGACAATATGCATGTAAGTTGAGATAAAAACAAAGAAATATTATGCATTACACATGTATATTTCATGGAATCATTCATTATCCCAGAGTACACCATGAATCAGAAAAATATAGTTTGTGACAAAGCTAGCAGTTCTCTGAGAAACTTTCATGCTTACCATGCAGTGATTCTTAAAGATATAAATTATCACCTAATTTCAGAGGTTTGTCCCCGTAACAGAACTTTAAGAGATTCATTGTTATTCCATTATCTTTTTTAGCATAGTTATAAGCCAACATGCACACATTATTGAAGTTTTTCCTTCTACTCAACTACAGTGGAAAGGAAGATGTACTAGTGAAGCTCCCAATGTGCATAACACATTCATTTATTTTCTTTGAATGTGTGTAGATATCAGAACACGGACCACTACCCTGTAATTGGTGATCAGACCAAGCAGCATAAAGTTCATCACATGATTGACAGGATGTAAGTTAAACTGATTAAATGATAGCTTTCTAGTTTATGATATGTAACGGTGCCCTTTGAAGAAATCATGCCAAGAAGGCAACTGTGCCCGAAATTTGCAACATTATACTAGCTGTCCACTGTCCAATCTTACTTGATATATCTTCGGAATGAATCATGAAAAGAAGAGCTACTTGCTCTAAATCCAATACTACAACTATCTTATGGAGTCATAAGTCATGATTATCAGATTGCTTTAAACCCTTGAAAAGTTTCTTTCAGAAAGAACTTCAACAACAACATACCAATGATGCAACTCTATCTGAAAATCGAGATTAAAAGAAATTATTAGAAGTGGCTGGCAACTGATTAGATTGTTTGCACAAAGCGCAAACCTTTATTATCAAATTTGCGCCATCCAGACTAGCCTTTTTCTCATAGCCAGGAGGTGGAAATGGAAAACAGCGAGACATTGGCCGTGATCAAGGAAGGAGACGTGGGAACTCTCCACCGAGTAATGTGTCCCTATGTTCTGGCCAGGACTTCCCAATACAGGAACCGACCAGAAACCTCTATGCCGTCCATGCAACATGGCCTTGCATTCATTTCCAGCCCCAACTCAATAAACCCATGAAGTTCATCAAACACTGTCAAGGTTCTAAAAGTCATCAATGTTCATTTCCTGTCTGTAATATAAAACTTGAAAACAAGAAAATACAGACATTTTAGGAACCACTGCAATGAACTCCAAAAATGCTGGCGGCTTTTCCTCCAGCAAAAGAGGTTTGTCAATGTATGAAGCTTGCAGTATAAGAGTTTGTGCTTCAACCGACTCTACCAACTACAAATACATCAAACACCTCATCATCCAAAAATTTAGTAAGGATTCAGGAGGATATTTTAACTATCCATAACTGAGAATCAACGCAGCTAACAAACACTATAATACTCCAGAGTAGAAAACACTCATGCTTCAATTCTTAACAGAATACCATCTCAATCCATAAAGTCTGTACATGCCAATCAAGTTGAAGGAAAACTGACTTGCAGAACCAACAACCAGATAATATTTAAATCCAAACTGCCAAATTAGGATTGACCATAACCTAAAGATTCTGAACTGAATGCAGGCCTTATTCCAAGGGATCAAACCCTACACTATCTTAGTAGATCCAGCAACAGCACAGGGACAGACCCAAAAAAGGAAAAAAAAAAAAA
>JACGDI010005835.1:371840-390240 GCA_014898725.1 Jacaranda copaia
CCCCCCCCCCCAAACAAAAAAAGGAGAAAATTCAAGAAGAAGTTCTTTTAAACTTGTTCCTAGAACAAGCAGATACATTGTAGAATCAACACAGAAGATCATGGAGAAAGAAAAGGAAAAAGGGGAATATGAAGAACGAGTTCTCTCTTTCCCTACCTCTCTTTCTCTGTGAATTGTGCATACATATAGAAATGGAAATACAGTCTTATTCAAGTGAGGTGTTCTATAAATCCTCCTCAGATCCTGAAAATATTTTTTCAATTCTTAGGTTTTTCCCAGAAAGGGGCCGCCTCTCAGGAACCCCAAAAGAGAAGGGAAGCCTATAGATTAGCCATAAGGGCTTATTTATAGAGGACGAAAGTAGGAGAGAGAAGGTGGGAGGAGAGAGAAAATCAGTTATGGAGAAAAAAAGAAAAGGAAACTAGAAATAAAAGCTGAGGAATGAACAATCGAATGTGGGTTCTTTTAATGTTTTTTTACCTACAAAACATTACTAGTCTTCTAGATTCTTGGAAATATGCTTATATGTATGCAAAAATTAGTATGTATTGGTTATTTCATTTGATGATATTATATCTATAATTGTACATGTAAAGTTCTAGATTTAAAATTTAATTTAGTGGTTAATTAAATTAATAATATTGTTCTTATATTTGTATATGTGGGGATCAAAATTTGAATATTTACGAATTTTTATGTGTATATAAATAAAAAAAATTAATAAACTCATGATATATGTGTCTATTCAAAAGTAATATATATGTATATCAAGATAATGAGGTATATATAGTCTAACTGGAATCCTAAAACATATTGAGTTTATTGTATATTTCAAAATTATGAGGCATACGGTATCTATAAAATTCTAAAATATATCGAGGCCTGCAACAATGACTCAAAAATAGATTTAATGAATAGATCTAGGGTGTTGATTTCTACACTTCATAGTTTACCTCCGGCACTCCATTTTCTGTTTTCTTTAATTACAAATGACTCAATTATCCTAATTTATTTTAAGCTATATTCTCCAATATTTCGTGGATAAAAATATCCACTTTTATTCCAACACTTTAATACTACATATTTAACCTCTTCAACCTTTTCAAATTTCTCAAAAAAAAAAAAAACCTATGCTTGCAAAACTCATCAAATAGTGCTTGCAGCACCATTCTTCCAGTCGAGCTCTCATTTCTAATTTTTACTCTTGCATTGTAAATTGTCCTTGTTATTGCTAAAAGATTTGGATTCTTTTTTCAAAGAGCACTAAGAATTTGCCTTGGTTTAGCTCCAGCTACTGTCATGTCTTTCACCAATTGCATCTCCTCAGTTCGAAAGACAACGACAAGTAAGATGTCTAGACATATTTTTTGAAGGCGCATGATTATGTAATAAATTTTTTATTTCAATCTTTAAATACCATTAGTCTTTCGTCTACCCTAGACTTCAAATGGACACTCAAAAAGATTGGTGGCTGAATTTTTTTTATTTGATTGATTGGAGCATTACCATGGTATTTTCCTCCTCTGCTGCACCTACAACCACATAATAACTTGTTTTGGACATTCTAATGACTATAGCATACCCTTCTTTTAGGCAAATACTATGAATAGCACCAATAAGCTCATCCCGGCTATTGAAATTTACTTTTGTAAGAGAAACTAACATTTTAGAGTGGACAGTACTTTCTCCAATTTCCCCTTTCCATTCTTTTGGACTCACTTCTTCATGGGAAAGTCCTCCTTTCTCTATCAAAATAAGTTAATAGTAAATAGAATATTTTTTTTAAGAAAAATGCTCAATAATCTTGCAATAACAAGCAAAGATAAAACCCATTCAATAAAAGAAAAATGTGGCAAACGTTGTTTGTAATAATCTACAAATAAATATGGACTCTACAGTGAAGCAAAATAAATATAAATACCTTTAAAACTACAATTATCAGGATTGATGATAACTGAACAAAGAGTGGAGATATCTTCTACATCATGGACTTGAACGATTTAATTATTTTCTAGAGTTGTATTAATTCTTCATTTTCTTGATTCTCCATGTTTGCTACCATTTTTTAGAGGTTATTGAGTGAAAAAGAATTGAATAGGGCTAAATACATAGTATTAAGGTGTTGGAATGAAAATGGGTACTTTTGTCCATAAAAAGTTAGAGAATAAAACCTAAAATAAATTAGGATAATTAAGTCATTTTAATTAAAAAAAAGTAAGAGATGGAGTGTGGAAGTAAACCATGGAGTGCAAAAATCATCACCCTAGATATAGTGGGCAAAATCAACCATATGCCGAACATATTTGTGAGAAGAATGTACTTAAATCTACTTCATTCAAATAATCAAGTTCAGTTGCACAGGCCTGTGATTCTAGCGAGAGCGACGTGGAGATCAAAACAACCTTAATTGTATAAATCCTAACCTTCAATCAAGGATTGGTTTGAGCCCACCAGAGTACTCTAATCAGATTGGAGACGATTCCCCATAGAGAGAGAATATACTTCATTCAAAATTATTAAAAATTTTAATTCAATTGATATGGCTCATATTTTTTTTATTTTCAAGAAGAATACCAATTTAAAATAGTTTGAGATGATGCGATGCTCTCTTTTCACTGCTACAAATTTCAAACCTTCCAAGACATAGGTTCGGAATATGTGGACCAAAGTTGCCAAAGTGAAAATTACTCTTTTCTTCTCTTTAATTCTTGTTGTGGTTTTTTCTTCCTCTTTCTTCCCCCTCTCTTCTCCTTTATGTGTGAGTTCTTAAAAGGAGAATCTGTGTTGATCAAATGCTCCTCAAAGTGTATGGACTGATCAGTACTTGACCACTTGCATTATGTTCCTTTCTTTGTCTAAGTCAACAAATTAAAGGAGGATCTACATTTATTGCAAGTTAAAAAAAAAGCCATGATGGTTGGCATGAAACTAAAATGTACTTCGATTTTGTTTGATTAATCGAATTTTGGCTGGTAAAATCAATAATAAATCATAATTTAAAAGTTTAATAAACTTGTTAAGTGGTCTTTTTCAACTTTCAAGTAGATTATGATATTGAATGAAGTTGAATTGAATTATTAATTAGCTAAGTATATTATTAAATTAATCTCGATTGGTAGGTCTAAATTGGGAGAATAAGTAAAAGTTGAGTTATAAAATTCATAATAAAATAGTCAGACAATTTAAAATACAGAATGGGACGTATATAACAAAATATAGATTGACTTAAATATCAAAGTTTTTAATAATTTTTTTTTACCACAAATAGAGGATTTATTTTTAAAGTAGAATTTAGATTAAAGAAGAAAACTTATAAAGATTTTATTGGTGCAAAAGTTAAAGTACCCATAAAATCCTTGCTATCTCATAAATCCTATTAACCATGTGTAGTGAGGATTTTGCTCATCTCCCTAGGAATAAATTCTTGATAATGGAAGTACTCGAACGCTACATCATTGCAGCGTCACATGCAAGAGAAGGGTGGCTGTAGGACATGTGTGACATCAACTGAAATTATGTTGTTAGCTTTATATTAGAAATATATTCTTGTTTTAAATTAGATGCATACATATGATTGGTTAAAAGAGGGCCACGTTTTCTTATTTATGTCAAAGTTAACGACATTTAAATCCGTTGTGGCAAGTGGGATCAGCACATTCCCACTTACCTGTTTCATGTAATCATTTTTTATGTGCAATTATATATATCGGGTTAATTTATTTTGAATAATGTGATTATGAATGATACATAAATAAATAAATATATTTTAAATTTATAAAAATAAAAAAATATAATTTCATATTTAGTTAATAAAATTAACTAAAAAAATAAATTAGAACAAAATAAATAATTTTATGATCATAATTTTTTATTATTTATTTTAATAATTTTTTTAGATACTAATTAAGGGTAATTTGATTTTTTTGAATCTTATCCGATTCAAAGAAAATGTATCAAGTCCTTCCCCTCTTCATACATATTCTATCGTAATATAGGGCTAATGATTTATCAATGACCCTATATCAAGGCAAACAAATAATTAATTATGAGTGATTATGCATCTATCAAGTATAATTGAATCAAACAAGCCCTTATGGAAAAAAAAATTCCGTTATAGAATATATCCTAAATGTTCATCATCAGTAGCTAATGTGCAAGAGACAGATATAATCATGTAAAGTATATGCTTGTGCTGTGATGAGGGGCCAGACGCTGCATCCATATACAGAACAAAGCCATCTTATTATTCCGAGCAAGAACATCATCCTGCAAGTAGCTGTAAAGTCCAGCCACTTCAGAGAACTAACTTCTATGACTATCTCCCCAATATTTGACCTAAATAAGTAGAGTGTTTCTTTGGTTCGGGTGATGGGATTTCCCAGAATAATTAGCAGCAGAAAGAGAGTGTAATTCTTTACAAGCAAATAACTGTATGGACAATGAAAGGGTATAGCTACAACTGAATATTGTAAAGTTCTTGTCATATGTTCCATACGCCAGAGAAACATGTATATCTCAGAGGTAATGACCGGGTGGGAAGGGGGAGGATGTCGCCAGTAAGGGACGGTCTAATATATTGGACTGAAATGATGCCATGGCAAACCCTGCTGATTGTGGAACTCCAATTGATGAGTTTGGAACTGAACTGCAATGGTGAAACAAGAAAGAGGCATAAAAAACTTAACTGTTTGTAGTAGGACAGGCGTAATGTATGTGTAATCATGCCATCAAATTGATGTCATGGATCAGGCAATCAACTTGTCAAATATAATTCTTCATGGGTAACATAACTTAGTTCCCCAGACACACTGCAAATAACCAATTTGCAAAATTTTATTGTTGCATGGTTTGATAGAATATTCACCATTCTGCTGAGAAATTACCTGAAAGATAGGGATAGGGAAGGCTCGGCTGATGTAGTTATTACATGGTGATTTGAGGGAAACAGTGACCAGAAAACTGAAAGGCAGCCGCGAACATACAATATCATGTTGGAAAAAGAAATATTAATATAGGCGGTTAATTCATCGAAGACTCACAAAAAAAAAACAAAAACACCAATCATCTCCAGCAGAAAAAATATACAAACCTGGTTGTTGTGAATGATCGATAAAACCAGGGCAGATCATCAGATCCTGCATAAACAATGTCACAAACACCAAAATTTTGATCTAGGTTTCTTAGATCTTACTAGCAGAAAAAGAAGTGAGAGAAACACATGCAATTGAAGGAACTTACCTCTTTCGCACCTTGCTTTTTGTGGACCATCTCTACAAAGAAGTAAAGTTGCTCATCAGAAAAATGATGAGTTTTCAGAAAGGCAACAACTAAGTTATCCAATGAAGGCAAACGACATCGTGAAACAGGAACCTTAGATAAGATCAACTAAATCTACAAACTAGAAAAATCTCTGTCACCAGACACGCCAATAACGAACAAATAAATGAAATGGATGCAATTACGGATGGTAGTGTTCTGAATTTGAATGAGTTAACCAAAAGAATTGTCAGGAAAATGACCTCTTGGTTGTTTCTTTGCTTTGCAATGCACTAGTCTCGTGCAGCAAATGAATCCTTTTCTGACAGTAGGAACCTAGTGTCTTAACAACTATCCCGAATTAGATGCATATAAATTTTATCACCAAGAATAATAGAAAATAAAAACAATGTGCAATAAAACCTCCCAATTTTTAAACACATACACCTTATAACAACAAAATACACCTAAGATAATGATACTTTGGCACCATACAAGTTTCTTATGAATTAAATGCAATTGAAAGCATATTGAATCAGATAATTCTTTCATTTCTACCACAGGTGGGGCCTTGCTATACCTATATCACAGATGCAGTCTCATCTAGTCTCCATTAGTAGATTTCGAACTAAAGTCAAATTCGTGTCATTATGTCACTTTTGCCTTACAGCATGAGGGCTTACACTGTTTTGGCACAGAGAGAAATCAATGAAAAGAAAGCTCACATATATGCCATAATGAGCATATCAATAACCATGAAACACCAAGAACACAAATTTTACCCAAGTTTGGAGCGCTGGGGTTTACTGCCAATGTCAAGCCAAGAAAGCAATCATCCCTTGAAGTGCCAAAGTCCCACAGGTTCAGTTCAAGGTTTGGTTCAGAACCTAGACACATGTTCATATGTAAGAACAGATCATAGATCTTGCCTACATCACTGAGAAATATGACGAATACCAACTATAGTTACCTAAACTTAGTTGAAGTGCATCTCCAGGTGGACGAGGAATCCATGCCGCAGCCTAATCATGGCAGAAGTTAAGCATCAATGCAGCAAACAATGTAACCTTATACAAAATTGGGGTGCATATTACATGGAAAAAGGGATGCTGCAGGCACTGATCTGCAGTTGGCCTCTTTAATGGATCCCAGGAACAAAGTTGCTGAAAATGGATAAAAATATTAATGCTTCTACCATCGAAGTATGCGAAATTAAATCCATAAGAAGGTGCACCAGACCAACTGAAGCTACCTTGATCAAGTCGATTGCTTCCAAGCTTGCATTTGGAATAATATCAGAAAGATCAGCAGGCATGATCTATCAATAAGATAGACATCAAAATCAGTTGAGAGATAAGCAGGAATAAAGCCTGAGGGAACAATAGCACATAATCCAAGTTCAAGTGAACTCACATCTGAATAAGTGATATCAACTAATCGAGAAATGTTTGTTGCCTCAGGAAAGGTATTCCACTCTGGAGCACCAAGTACACAGCAAATCTTGTATAATTGATCAATTTCACTGCTCATACAAGGAACAAGATTCACATGCTATAAAACAACACATCTCTAGATGCTTCACTTGCATAGTTCCACAAAAATTAAAGAACATACATCAGATATGCAAGAAAGTACCATAATTCACATGGTGACGTCTATAACGGACTGCATTCATAAAACTACCAAATCTAGCATATGAAACGGATATTGTTTCTGCACATAAATGTATTAAAAAACTAGATCATAATCACCTTTCCCCAGGAAAAATCGGGCACAAAGTGAAAAGCTCAGCCAGTATTGCACCAACCGCCCACATATCTGTGAGGATTTATGCATTTAAGGAGTTACCATATAAAAGAATGGAAAGAAATGACAAACAAATATTTCTAAATATCTTCTTAATGAAAACATATAAATCAAAATCCATGAAAACTCAGAGCACCAAGTATTCACCTAGTCTGGCACAGATTTCTTGAATGCAACATACTACTCAAAAAATGGCAAACAAAAGCACACTTGATACAAGTGACCAGAAAAAGGAACCAAGAACACATACCAACATTAATGAAGAAAAATGACAGAATAAAGCAGTTTCATAAACTTCATTTAATTGAACAACAGAAGGTGTGGGCAATAATCTTGCATACCAATGGCAGGGGTATAGGATGAAGACTGCAACAATACCTCTGGAGCCCGATACCTTGCCAAAAAAGAAAAAACACATAAAATGCATATATTTAGACTGTTCTGAATCATTGAACACAGCAAGAAAAGGTGTACTGTTATTGGAAAAGATGACTCACCAGCGTGTAGAAACATAATCAGTAAAAGGAGGCGTCGATGACAATTCTCTAGCCAGTCCAAAGTCAGCAATCTTTATTGTGTTATTTGTCACCAGCAAATTCTCTGGAGATAGAAAATTTTCAAAGATCAGCTCAATAGCACTATTATGTTCATATGAAACAAAAGCATGTCGATCCATATGATGCAGAAAAACCTAGACAAATTAATACCAGGTTTTAGATCCCGATGAAAAAATTCATGTTTATGCACGTGTGCAAGCCCTTGCAGCACCTGAGACATCAGAGCTCGAATCTCTTCCTCTGAAAAAGGTCTTTGGCGTTCTTTCATTATTTGGTATAAGTTATGTTCCTGAAAAAAGATAGAAATAACTCCACAGACAATATAAAATAACCAAAAAAGTTTGTTGCAAAAAAAGTAAATGTAATCACATTATACCATGTACTCAAATATGAAGAATAGCTCATTGTTTTGTCTGACAATCTCCAACAATTTGATGATATTAGTATGATTGAATCTGCGGAGGGACTGCACATAAGTGGAAATGAAGAACTGTTAATTAGAATAAATTCAAGTGGCCCGCAAATGCAACCTCCAAGTTCCATCATATTTATCAACTTCAAATGAAAAGCTACCATCCTTAACTCATATACCTTTACTTCTTGTAGGTTCACACATTCGTCCCAATAATAGAACTTTCTCTTCATTTTTTTGACTGCAACCTGGAACAGATACTAGATGTTAAAAGGAGTCAATTTTTTCATGTAACATTTTCTACGATGTGTGGAACTTCACAAGGAAGGAGAATAGAAACGAAAGAGAATAATATTGCTCACAATCTCAGATGTTTCAATATTTACGGCTTTATATACACTACCGCAAGTTCCATCACCAATCTCATCTAAAATTCTGTATCTGCAAGGATAATGGAAAAGAAAACAGCATTGTAAGGCTCACAGACTGCCAGAAGAAAGTCATAATAGCTGTATCCAAATCAGTAATAGGAGAAATACTCACTTTTCCATCCTTTGATTTACAAAGATTTGACCGTCAAAGTTAGTTCAGTGGAGGTCTGACGTCTTTAAAGTGGTTTCTACACTGTTTAAACAGTGTTCTTCAACTAACTGTATGTACACGTCTGTGCTTATGTCCACCAAATAATACAATATGTAGTAAAGTGCTGGCTTTTCATTGTAAGAATGATTAAATATTAACCAAAATGATATCAACATGCTTATATGCAGCCTCTACCAGCTGCAAGCAGTGGTTATCATCTAAAAACGGCCACTGTATCCTCAGACGTCCTTGCTACAAAAATTTCAGCAATGGATGCCCAAATTTATCTACAATCATCAGCTTGAAACTATCCACCAACATCAAATTTCATCCATCTGTAAAAAATTTGATGAAATCAACAACCAAATTACAAAGAATCTGACAGTGCCATGATTTCAAAAAATAAAATGTGAAAATAAAAATACACTTGGCATTTGTGAAGAATTCAGGCATTAACTATATCACACGATTTCTGATTAAATTGAGGTCTAGCAGATCTCATACTCCTGAGGGAACAGTGAAAGAAAAACCTAAATACAGATATCAGATATGCACATACTACAACTGCAGATGCAAGTCAAACCTAACTCGAAATTAATGATCCTCCTTACCAAGCATAGGATTAATAAATTTCAGATTGCGAGTGAATTGACATAAACATACGTATGTACGTGCTCATGTATATACATACATATATATAATATAAATATATATGAAATCTCAAATCCACAGGTAATATTTCCCGAGAAATTACAGAACTAGCTAAAATCACTATTTCAAGAATAAAATACATTCCACGCGAATTTTTCTTCGCAGAAGGGACTATAGCATAATCACATCGTTGAAACACTGAATTTACAGAATCTAAAATCCAAACAACTAGTTTCAACCTCAAACACTAAAAGACGGACAAAAAACAGTAAAACGCATTAGACAAAACAAAACTAAATTAACAAAATACTGCTGGGAAAATTAAAACCACAGCACTAGCCACCACAACCAACTCCAAAAAGTAATAATAACAACCAGAATTACAATCATTAAGACACAGCGCACATTCAAAAACAAAAACTGCAGGTACCTCACCAATCAAAAAACCATAAGCACCCAATCTAAGGCCACATCCGCATAAAACTCTTCAACTTCCCAAAAAACTGTAATTAAAATCGAAAAATTCGGCGTCGAAGTGAACTCACCTTACACAAAACAGTAACACGCCATGAGCGAATGAGGGAAGATCTAGAGAGAGAAATATATGTCTGCGTTTATAGAGAGAGAAAAGTGGATATTCGGATCAGGAATACCGTAATAAGACAGGCATCGTTGAAACCAAGGGAGAGAGAATTAACGGAGCTACGCTGTGAAATACATTAACAGAAAATTCCGCACAAGTAGCGTTGGAGAAGAAACCAAGAGAATATAAAATGAGTAAATACTATAATATTGGGAATTGATATTTTATTATTTATACTATTTTAAGTTTATTTTTTGTTTTATTTATTTATGAAATTAGATAAAGATGTTAAAAAAAGTGGTGGGGAAGGGAGAATTGGTCCTTGCTTTAGCTGAAATGACGATGTTGCCCTTCTTGTGTTGGAACTTTGACCTCAGTTTATGCTTGTCTAGAAGGATTGAATTAGCCTGCGGAGAATTGTGTTTTGTGGGAGAAGATTTTGCAAGAATATATTTTGGGAGTGAATTGAAGAATATATTGAGAATGAAATGATATTAAAAAATAAATTTTACTGTAAATATCTTTTTTCATATAGAAATTATATTTGGAATAGTAAGTAATGTAGCGAAATTAATTGTAAAACAGAAGAAATCGGCCACATTAAAATTATTTTCTGGAAAGATTCATTTGATATCCAAAAACTACTTAGCAATAGTCGGATAAGCGGGGAATGTTAAGGCAAACCAAAAAATTTTGGATAGAGTCAGATCAAAAGCTTTGGTTAGGTAAGCGGCCTATAATAGAAGAGAAGTTATGAATATTGAACCTCGTAAACCATCCCCATTTGGTTTGGTGGGGGGAATTTATATTACAATATAGTATTTTATGAAGATGTAATAGTCAAAATATGTATTATGTTAAAATAATGATACAAAGATATATATAAAATTTGAATTGTTGAGATGATTTAAAATTAATAAAAAAATTAACATTTTAGTAGTTTTTTTTTATATATATATTTGGCTTTTTCCTGTGATAAATTACGGAGCATATTCATTTTCGAGAAATACAAATAAATATAGCCTTAATTTTGGTCACAAAAAATTGTTGATGCATGTGTTCAGTTTTTATTTGCTCGAAATTGTGTTTAAACTGAAGGGTATTGAAATTTTAACATCAATAAATTTATCAAAAATAGTTATTCCTACCAAAAATATTACACAAAGATATATTAATAAAGCGATGATTTTCTTTAAACAAAATACTCTAATACCTAAGTTAAGGTATTTAGGCTATACTTCTTTGAAATTTGAACTTTAATTTCTAATTGATTGGATTGAATGTTTTTTGGCTTTAGGTATGAGGTTCAACATCTGAATTTAACAAATACTTAATGTATATACACTTATATGTAAATATTATTTAAGTGAAAAGTTCAGTGACTTGTACCCAAGTGGCATTAGTCTTTTCTATTATATGGGAGATCTCATGTTCGACCTAAATGAGCGTCATTTCTCTAAAATAAAAATGAAAATAAAAAAATGAAAAAAAACTTATCTGCTTCTCCTTAAGTTTGCCAATCTAAATTAGATTAGGGCTGTCAATAGAATTCGATCTAAATTCAATTCGAATTTTATAATTTTTATTCAATTAAAATATCCCATGGATTATATCTGATTATAAATATTCATAATGCGAAATAAGTTAATCGAATATGAAATTAATCAATTCGATCCACTAAAGATTCAAATACGAACTTTAATATTTTTTGTTAAATAATACTCCCATATATAATATTAATAAAAATTTTAAAATAAAATCTATATATTATACTGACTTAATATCTATAATTATACTATTAATATTAAGTCTTTAATCTTAACAATAAAACAGATATTGATAAAATGTCAAATATAATAATATATAATAGTTTATATATGCATTAATATAATGTAAAATATGAAATAGGAATTTAGTATTCACATATTTAACTTTTGGACTAATATATAATAAAAAATTGTTAAAAATTCAAACATGACATATACTTACTTTATAAATACAATATTTTTATAAAATTCAAAAAGAAAAAGAAAAAAAATAGGTCGAATTTTTTGATCGAATTTCGGATATCCATCAAATTTGTATATAATATTGACTAACAAAATTTTTATTAAATTTTAAATTAAATTCAAATATAACTTTTAATAATTAAATTTGAATTCGAATACGATAGATCCAATCTATTGACACCAATATTAGATTATTAACATGCCCACTATATCATTTAAGCTAGCCTGCCAGCTTGGTCGATTTGAGAAAGGATTCGTATAGTTGTTGGGCTCTTCGATCCAATGGGCCAGCTTTGTCTGCCACCCTCCCTGGCCCGTGCCACACCCCACACACCACATACCATTCACTCTAATAATAATAATAATAAAAATAAAATTCATAATAATAATACTAATAATAATAGTTATTATTATTATAATAATAGTATTAATTATATTTATACTGTAAGTAGCATTAATAATAAATAAAATAATAATTCTATTAATACTAATCATGGTAATAATATTCATAATTATAATAATAACCATGATATAATAATACTAATATTAATCATAACAACAATAATAATAATAATTATAACAATAATATTATTAATAATAGTTAGGATAAGTATACTAACAACAACAATAAGAATAATCATAGCAATAATATTATTAATAATAATTAGGATAAGTATACTACTACTACTAATATTATTATTATTATCATCGTCGTCGTCGTCGTCGCCACCACCACCACACATGTAGTAGTAGTACTAGTAATAATAATAATAATAATAATACAATTAAACAAAATTTTCAACTAACAAATAAAATCCATAAAATATTATAATACAACCCAATTAATTATTACAAACTTACAACATAATCATATCTCTTCAATATACATACATATATACACACAATATTTTTAATTAATATTCTTATAATTAAAAAAAATTAATATTAATTTTCATCCCCAAACATCAATACAAAAGTAATGATATGATATTTACAGTAAAAAAATGCTCCCTAAAAAGCATATCCAAATTTCCAAACCCCATTTTTTACTATTTTTAAAAACAATAACCAAATATCAACCACATTCTCCAATTTTCATTTCACATTATCTTACGATTACTTCATTATTCATTCTCTCAAAATACACAATAAATACATAATAAAATCAAACAAAAAAACATATCCAAACAAAGTGCAACTTTTAATTTCTACGTTGTAATGCCATTCAGGGCTCCACGATAATCTTCCCAGTGGCATGCCCACCAACGCACTTTCCCCACGCTTCCTCTCCTTCACTCAAACGATACCTCGAGTCCACAATCGTCTTAAGCTTCCCTTCCTTCACCAACCCCACGAGATACTCAAGATTCCCATCTCCTTTAGGAATCAAAAGCAACGGCACCAACTTCTTCTTCGAAAAACTAACTTTCTTCGCAACATAAGTCATCATCGCGCTCGGCCCCGGCGTCAGATCAACCACAATCCCATTCTCACTCAAATTGCCCTCGAAAACAGACCAAGAAACGCCGGCCGCCGCCGAGCCGTGAATCACGGCGTCGTATTTCTTGCCCGACGGGCTCTTGAGAGCGGCCCCTTCCGGGGTTTTATAATCCAGAACCTCGTCGGCTCCGAGGCTTTTCACGAAGTCAATGTTTCTGGCGCCGCAGGTGGCGGTTACGTGGGCGTTTCCCAGCTTTGCGAGCTGTACGGCGTATAGACCGACGCCGCCGGAGGCGGCGGTTATGAGGATGTTCTTTCGAGGGCCGGATCCGTCGAGGTTAAGGCCGGCGTATTTGGCGAGGGCCAGGTGGGCTGTTAGACCAGCGATTGGAAGCCCGGCGCCGTCGGCGGCTGACACCTCCGGAGGCCTGAGAACTGTTAAATCATCCTTGGCCACGCCGTATTCCGATAAACCGCCGCCTTTCTGTTTTGTATAGATTCAAGATTAAATTTTTAAGGAGAACATACTCCACATACAACAATACAAGAGACATTTCAGAAAATTCAATTATTTGTCGAGTGGTTTATAGCCAAACAGTACCTATTCTTTTACGTGAAAAATCCCATCATCCCCATCATTGATTAAAATACACATTGTGTGTGCATCAATATATATTTATTGGTTGTAGTTTTGTTGAATTGGTATTTTTATATTGTTAATTTAAAAATTAAATATATAAATTGATTGTAAAGAATATTATTTGACATTTGTAATTATTTTAATAAAAATATATTCTATCACTTTTTGTAAAAAAAAAAATCAATTATTTCAATTACATTATATAATCTTTTAAATTGGTCAAAATTATTTGATTTACTTTTGTTTCTGTATTAATTATTTTTCTGGAAATGTGCATAGTGAACTATGTTCGACAATGAAAAGAAAAGGGAAACAGGATTGAGTAAATTGTGAATTTCGTTGAATTTTTTTTTTAGCTATCCTTGAGTAGAAAATTCAGTATTTCAACTATATTAAATAATTTTGCAAATTGGTTAGTACACTTTAGTTTATGATCATTTTTTTAGGTACCAATTACAATGGTTATGTGTGGTTATATTTTTGCCAAAATAAATTTATTTAGGCAAAATATAACCAAACATATATGTGTTACTTTTTTGTCCAAATAACACATATCTCATAATACTCATTCAAATCACCTGGCTTATTATCAAAAATCCCCCGTACATACATATACATATCATAATATTTTATTATTATTTTTATAAAAAAAATATTATTCAATTTTATTTTCATCCCAAAAATTCAAAAAAAAATATTGATTTGACTACTACAGTCCTCTCAAAATATAAACAAACATATCAAAGTTCAAAACTCTCCAAAATAATTTTTTAATTATTCTCAAAATATAAATAAATATACATTACATTCCCTGACACAAATTTCACACTTCCTGACCTCACCCCCAAAACTCATTCTTCTAATACATACAATCCAAAACATACAATTCATGTCCAAACATTCCTAGCGTTATTGAATTTTATACGATTTTAAAATTTAGTCAATTTTAAAATCATTTGTCCTGCACCTTAAAGAGTATTTAGTTATGTTGTTTTGGGATAATGTAACCAAACATGCACGTTCATTTTCTTTCAAAATGAACTCCTAAAATGTCTAAATTATCCTTGCAATTTAACTGATAAATCACCAAAACCCCAATATTCTTTACATTACAATCATTACCAATCACATATACATATATTTACATATCACAATATTTTATTATTATATCATAATAAAAAATATTATTAAAATCCATTTACACCCTCAAAACCTAACAAAAAGATATTCATTTGATTGCTATAGTAGAATTTGTCCCATCATAAAACATAAACAAACATACCAAATTTTTCCAAAACAATTTTTTTATTATTCCCAAATCATAAATAAATATACATCATATTCCCCAACCCTATTTCCAAAATTTATTCTCCCAAAAGATATAATTCAAAACACATAATTTGTAAACAAATATTACCTTTGCTTTTAAAATCGTTTTTAGTAACAATCACACAAGAATGGATCACTATTACTAAATAAGCGAATGTAATTTTAACAGTTGGAGCAGTAACAATAAAAATGGACCTTCGTTAATTCGTCGTAGCCAAAAACGTGTTTGGGAGTGATGAAAGCAGAGTAGAATGCAATACTTACCAGAAAACTCAGAACTGCAACAACTTTGTCACCAGGTTTGAAGTTTTTGACTTCAGATCCAACCTCCGCCACCTCTCCAGCCACATCGGTAGCTGCTCCAGACAAAGAGCAAATGGAATTTAGTGGGGCAGGTTGAGCCATGAAAGTATACATATATTTTAGTGTAAGAAAACTGTAAATGCAAGAATGACTGCAAAGATAACAGAATAAATGTCTACGATCTTAAGATTGTCAAGTTTTAAGAATTGAGATGAGATTGCAAGTGCCCGTTTGTTTTTGTTTTCAAAGCCGCTTTTCATTTTTCAAATACAATTTAACACGAAAACACTACATTTTTCAAATACAATTTATTTTCAACCCTTCATAATTATTATATTTTAAACTAAACCTCCAAGGAACATTTTAATTTATAAAACGCATTTATAATGAACTTTTTACCATTTCTTTTTATCATAATATGAAAATGCCTTCAGAAAACAAATTTAAACAGCCCTGAGTTTCAATTTTGAAGGAGGCAGTCAGCACAGCAGCTACAGCACTTAAAGCACACTTCTATAAAATGTGACAGTGCCATGTAGTGAAAATCAACCCCATCTCATTTTTATATAAATATCTCCATATTTGACGTCTCATTTCTCTATAAATATCTCTATATTTGACATTCAACATATGTAATTTTTGTTATTTTCGATATTTTCTTCATATAGTATCCTATCGTTCACGAACCTTAAACTTATTCGAATATTAGATGTATAATTTTCGTTGGTACCTCAACAACCCTATTACCTCCAAAGAATTCTGGACTAGAATTAGGTTCATCGCCCTAAGTTAAAGGAAAATTCTAATGTACAGGCAATAATCTTACCTGGAATTAAAGGAGAATTCCTAGCAAGAAAAGGCTGCAGCAGGGCTTTAAGCTTGTGGGCTTTCCAATCAACTGGGTTTAAGCTTGTAGCTTCCAACTTTATCAGGACTTCATCTTTACTTGGAGTCGGCACTGGAACTTCCACGTGCTGCAAGAAGACATACAAAACGAAGCAAAACGATGAAAATTTCTGAGAACAGGGTAGGATATAAGTTGCATTTCAAATACTTCAATACATTTAGCAGCAAAACACCTTACAAGGTTATGGTTAGCTTGAAGTGATTGTATCCAATAAGCGCTATGAATTGAGCAATTAATTCTCAAATAAAAGAAAGATACTGATGATAAATCCAATAATCAGCCCCAACAACATCTGGAAGCTCGAACCCATTACCTCACTTCGATAGTTTATAGAATTCAAATACTAATAAAGAAATTGTTATTCCAAAATACTCTTTATTATCCTTTTATAACCATATAAAATAGTAAAAACAACTTGTAAAGTATTGGAATCTCAAAGTTTACCTTCAAGCCCACGACTCCATTGACATAATCGCCGTACACAAGCGCATGCATAAGCTTTCCCGGCGCCATACGAACCTATAAAAGTTTCAGAAACTTGAGAGAAAATGAAAGATTACATCAACAAACAAGAGAAGACATCAAGTTTTGTGTGAAAGGATTAAGAAGCTTTGACAACATTAAATAGGGGTATGACTGTGGTTGTAAAATGACAAGAATAGCCCTCGATCATGCCTTGGTGGTGAGTCCATCATCACTCAAATCATTGTCAGAAGGTTTTAAGGTGCTAAGCTTATGCAGTGGGAATTGGGAGGTGATTTCCCTTTTCACATGAGAATGAGAATAAAAGTAAACTTTTGAATATTCAACAAGTTTTTGATATTTTGATTTGTTTCAAAAATTTCAGACCATGTGCCCCTCTATTGTGTGGCTTTAAAATTGTCAAAATATGCTGGCTAGATGTTCTTTCTTTGTTTGCAAGATAAGATAATTCTTGATATGCTATAGAAATTTTATTTGTGGGAGGGTAAATTAGTACCTTCAATTGATCGGATTTTTATTCGAATTACATCTGATTTGAATTTTAGGAATTTTATCTTATTAAAATATCCAATGAATTAGATTTTATTATAAATATTCATAATTTGAAATAAGTAAATTAAATATGAAATTAAGCAAAATGATCCGTTAAAAATTCGAATCCAAACTTTAATAATTTTTTGTTAAATTAATACTATTATATATAAAATTAATAAATATTTTAAAATAAAAATATATATTTTATTGACCTAATATCTATATTAACATCCAAATTGTGCTCAACTATGCAAGGAATGATGATAAAAATGTCAAATATAGTAATGTATAATAGTTCACATATGTATTAATATAATGTGAAATAGGGGTTTTATTATTTCAATATTTAGCTTTTAGTCTAATATATAATAAAATATTATTAAAAATTTAAATATGATGTAAATTTACTTTATAAATACAATATTTTTATACAATCCAAAAAGAAAAATATATTAAATCAAGTCAATTTTTTTATCGAATTTTGAATATTTATCGAATTTGAAAATGATACTAACTAAAAAAATTTATAGGATATTGAATCAGATTGAAATATAATTTTAATAATTGAATTCGAATTTGAATATGATTGATCTGATCCGTTGATAGTCCTATGACAAATGATGTAAACTTCCCAAATGAGGTTTTGGGCCTACAAAACCAATTTATATTCGCAAAGGGAGAATGCGAACCCAATAAATCATTTGATATGCGAACTAGTTGCAATCTTTGAACTTTCCCAAAAGGCCCAGCCCATGTTTCCGTTGTAATACCAATTCAAATAGAGGATGCTGCAAAATGATTTTAAAAATTATTTTGAATAAATTTAGTCCAAAGTTGAGAAAAAAGGAATAGTCCATTTTAATAAAGCTTCTATAATTTCTTTGGTAAAGGTTTTAGCCATTTAAATT
>JACGDI010005835.1:392586-430864 GCA_014898725.1 Jacaranda copaia
AAAAAGACAAAACCCCCCGCTCGGCTCAGACGCCCCATAGCGAATGGTCAACCGAGCGTGGACGGGACAATATCTCGGGGGGAGGCCGTCATGTGGCGAGGGACCCATGCATCATCAGGTGCGATTGACATTCATGTTTGGCGATAGATCAGAACAACGCTATGTATCTCTTCCCATAACCCTCGATAAACAATACTACTTGTCTCTATGACTCTATCCATACCCCTCAAGATATCAATAAGGCTTGGAAACAATGTTATCTACCTCTTCCCATGCCCTTTGAAAATTGAGAAGTATAAGACTTGAAGGTACAGTCCTCTGAGAATACAAAATCCTCTTCCTAATCCAACCTTCAAAGCATCTTATCAAAATAAAACCTCTAACTCTGATCAATGCATGCCTGTAGAACAATACTTCAATATGATCGAACGTCCATATTTGACAATAGATCCGGTCATTGCCAAGAATCCTTCAATCAGCAAAACAGCAAAAAGGAAAAGAGCATACTAATGTTTCAATATGCCTAACTCTGATAAATTCTAGAACTACAGGATAAATACCATGCAAAGAAGGAAACTTCAACAAGAACCAAAATTTTCTTTAGCAATCACCATGTGGAACTTCAATGATTACATTATTCTGCTGTCAAGTGAACAGCATATACTATATACATCTCCACACTTTCTAGGTGAAGATCTTCTAGAGCTGAAAGCAAGAACTCTGATATGCACAAATTATACCTAAAGCATATATACTCAGTTTTCCTCAAGCACATATACAGCATTCACACTATTTTCTGTGTCCCAAAGGAAGGATCCAAAAGCAAGAGCTTCCAGCAGAAATCTCTTCAAGCTTGCAAAAGAGGTAGTGATCACGTCGTCTATCTCAAGCAAGCCCGTCTCCTCATCCCCAAAAAGAGCACAGCTATGTCTTTCAATCAAATTCACTGCCTCCTTTGACTTTGGTTTTGCACACATTTGAATAGTTTCTGGATCGAATCTCATTAGGTAGCTCCTCAAATTTTCATGTTTCCTCCCAAGGGTAGATGGAACTTGACCCACGGGCACAGATCTTGGGCTGCCCACTCGGCTGGAGGCAATGGACTTTGATATAGAAAACATCTCTGAAACTGGAAGCCGGCTCCAAGAAGTAATATCAAGACGAGAGCTTAGTTCTAGACTCCGTTCCATGTGGTGCCTTAAAGAAGCGGACTTTAAAAAGTACCCATACAAGATAGAAGCAGCATAGAGTTTGCAGAGGCGAAGCCTTTGTATCTCAGTTGTAGCCCAAGTGTCCGTAACATTGGAGCTAGCTCTTAATCCGGCAACAGCACTTAGATGTTCCCTCACCATCTCGAGAGCCTCAAAGCTATGAACAGACTCAAGCTCCCAGTCCCTTGATGGCCAAATTTCAAGCCGACCGTTATAGATGCATTTGGAGAGCCTTGGGACGAGATGAACTCTCATCTCTGAAAATTTGTGGAATATAAGCATATACATAACATCCTCAACTGCTTCTTGGCATTCATTCTTTTTGACTTGAGCAATCCTCCTGCCATTCATTTTCTGGAAGTCAGCCAAAAAGTATGAAAGATCAATGATGCCATATAAAATGACCAACATTACCACGGCTTTCTCACGTTTTCAGCATTTGTTTGGCCTACAGCTAATTACCGTTTCCACAATCATCTAGAGGTACCAAAATATGGATGCAAGCAATGCATCGGGGGATTATAATTTCCCGATGAGGCCACACCATAGTCCGGTGGAAGTACTAGTACACCCTCCTCCAGCTGTTTAACATTTGTGAGGAACTCAATGCACTAGTACACCCCTCTCCGGTGCATGCCATTCTCAAGGAGTTCTGCGCTTATCCTAAAACGGGCCATCCAGTTCATAAAAAGAAATACAAGCATATTGCTAAAACTTTACAAGGTGCAAAATAATGCCAAGCAGCAACAGATATATTGTACATTCAAAGAGAATTCAATACATTTACTTTCACAACAAAATTTTGACCATCTCTACAACCTAAAGTTTAGCTCTTCAACTGGTACAGATGCATTTGTATACATTTCGCACAAATAGTTCTTCACAGTTAGTTTTGGTTTCTCTTTATAAGCTCAAGCACACCACAAATTCACAATTACCTAGCACCTAGGACATATATAGACTAAGCACTTATGGTATCATTACAATGAGAATGGATTCTCATCAATCACAAAATTAGCTTCTTTCTTTACACAGATAGCAACTCTTGAGGTTCTGTTGGCTTTGAAGGAGACAGGGGAAAATAAAAACATGAGGAACAAATATTGGAAGAATACTTCTATGTATCACAAAGGGATTTTACATCGATTCTTTTCCTCTATTTCCAAACTAAAACTACTCAAGACTCATACTCATGTATGAAGAAGTAAGAAGTTCTATACATCCGTCCATCCGCAACTCAGCCTAATCCTTCAAGGATATTTCATTTCTAAGCAAAGAAAAGTGGCCATCAATAGTTGGATGTCAATTAGATATAATTCCAGAGTTCAGATAATGATCATCTCACCTATATACGAAAAAACATATATATATATATATCTTCAATTCTTTCACCTCATACAAAAGTGGAACTAACTAATCAAATGGCCAACAATTACTATACAAGTACTCTACGAAAATCAAGAAAAGATTGAAGTCTTAAACATAAACATATCTGATGTAAATCACCAAATAATCCTTTTCAATATACAAAATTGCATCATAAGTACATAACTGAGTAAGTGCCAATAAATTACCACAAACCAAGAAAAGGGTTTGGCCACCAACCTATGAAGGCAAGCTTCATCAGAGCCGAGGCTGAGCTGAAAGCGAGCCGCAGCTTCATCTCTCTCAATCGCCAGCTTCAGCAACTCTGTCCTAGCCGCAGCCTGAAAGTTGTCGCGATCATCCAACAACACACCGCTCAAGAAGCTTCCCGCCGGCGTCCTCGGCTCCAGAGGCGCGTACAAGCCGCCAAACTCACACTTGCTAGTACTACTCGTACTAGCCACCACAACCAACGGCCTCCGCTCAAAACGCAGCCCGAAAGTGATCGGACGGCGGAGAGCACCGGCCGGCAGGGTTGGGAATTTGGGTTTTGTGTAGGAGAGACAACAGTCCATTCAACAATCACTTCTCTGCTACTGATTGACGGGTTCAACCGGACAATGAAAGGAATTTGAGGGTTTAATGGATTTTTAAGCTGATAATTAAGATAACGAATCAAGAACCACCACTAGTAGCAGTACAGTGCCAGCAGCCTAGGACTCTTTGTTTTATATATAGAAAAAAAAGGGTAGAGAAACAAAGGGATAGATACAAAAGTTTACAAGTCAATAGAGCACACAACAAAGAGGATAAGGTGAGAGATACTGTATGAGGGTAGGAAAAGTGGCTCGAGCAATCGTGGCTGGCCGCCAGTGTGGGACATTGGAAGTATGTGTCCAACTCATCAAAAGATCTTTATCACTTTTCTTTTATTATTTTAATTAAATCATTAATTTGAGCATTTATGTTATTTATCTTAATTTATTGTACATTTTAATTTTAAAATTTTGATAAGAAAAGGATTCGGTCTATGGCAAATTTGTGAGAACATACCAAGTGATCCTTCTGTCTGCAATTGCTTGCGGCTTGTTTGTTAAAATATTTTGGAAGAATGATTTTTGGAAAGTGAAGTTGGAGATAGGGATGCAAATGAGTCGAGCCGAACTTTGCCTATTTTTTCAAATACAAGCTCGAGCTTGAATCAAATATATTGAGCTCGAGCTTCAGCTTGGCTCAATTCGGCTCATCTCAACTCATTGTGCTCAAATTCATAATTAAGCTGTAAACTTGAGTTGGATTCGAGCTTAAGCTCAAAATATTAAATTATTTTATAAAAAATTTTAAAATTATAATATTTTATTATATATTTTTTATAAAATCAAATTACAAACTCGAGTTCAGCTTGTTAAATAATTTTATAAAAAAATTTAAAATTAGAATATATTATTATATTTTTTTAAATAAAAAATATAGACTTGCAAGCTAGCTCATGAGCTTGCGAACAAAAATTATTTAATTCGAACTTGACTCGAAACTTACAGGAGCTCGGCTTGAAACTTACAGAAGCTCAACTCGAGCTCGAATTCTTCGAATCAAGCTTAAACACTTTTTGAGCTAGTTAGTCAGACTCGTGAGCTAACTCGGTTTGTTTTCATCCCTAGTTGGGGAATGTGATAATTATTTATTTATATTTTGGATGATAGGTGGAGAATATATTGGAATAAAATTGTTTGTTTAGTAGTATTTTAGATTGGGATAAATTTTATTATATATGTCATATCAGTCACTTTTTTTATGAATTATTTGGCTGAAATAGATATTTTGATACTATTTATAAATATATATATATATATATATGTACAAATTGTGTGATTGGTATATGTATATAAAAATATTTTGGAAGTTCGTAAACGAACAAACAAAGTCTTGACTTTCTTGGTGATTTTTCATGAAATATCAAAATAAGAGTTAGAGCAATGGAAATTTAATTAGGGAGAATTCTTTATGTCTAAATTAATACTGATTGAAAAAAAATATACATATAGAAAATGATGAATGTATTAAATATATTGGGTTTAAACTTTAGTTGAATATTCAGTGAGAATTCTCTATGTTTAAGTCAAAATCAATTGAAAATAAACAAATACATAGGAAATGATCTTCCTAGTGCTCTAATTATAAGTCTCAACTGTATATTACTAGACGAATTTAAACATGTTCAAATTAGCTTGTTCCCAATTCTATAGTATTTTGATGGTTTTTTAATAATTATTAGTATTTGAACTCCAATCCTTAGATATTTAGAACCGGATTGACTGTGTTTTTATTCTCATTTTCTATTTTTATTGTTTTAGAATATATTTTCATATTTTATTATTATTTTGTATGCAAAAATAAAAATGTAATTGAATAAGTATTGTGAAAATTTTGAAAAATGTAGATTGAGAATAATATTTTAATGTAATAAAATTAATTATTGTTGTTTAATTGATTGTGGGCTCTATTGTTTTGAGAAGATAGAAAAAGAAATAATTATATAATAAGTTAGTGGATGATGATATAATGAAAATTAATATTAAAATTTATGTGGGTCATGTTGTTTTGAAATGATAAAAAAAATAAAATTTAATTAGTTAGCGGATTTTAATTATTTTTATATTGGTAGATATTATAGATATGAAATAAAAATGAATTATGTTTCATTGAAAATGGTGTAAATAATTGCGTTTTCTATTTTTAAAATAGTGTAAAATGAAAAACATGTATTGTAGGACACAAATAATCCAGGCCTTCGTCTTTAAAATCCTTTTACTCTCGGGTTTTCTTGAATTGGGATGAGCTACCTATCCTCGAAGATGTAGCATTTCTATGTTCAAATACAAGCTTAAGTTCATCTCAAGCTTAAGATATTATTTCTTTTATTTATCTTTATGTATATTATGAATTCATTCGAATTTGAATTCTTAATCTTATACATTATATGGGAGATTTATGCCGTTTTTAAGATAAATTTCCATCCCTTTGATGTCACATCAAGCGATCGTAAAATGAAATTTAGATATTTTATCAAATGCTTTTAATATTTCTCAAGTATTTATAAGAACATTAACAAATTTCATTTATATTTAAGATTGAAAAAAATCATAATTATTTTAGGACTACATTTAAAATTTGTTTAGGTAATATGTCGAAATCACAAGATTGGAATGATTAGCGATACAATAGTACATTCCAAATAAAGTACAAAGAGGAAATACATTGAAAAAGAAAATAATAAGAAATTACCAAGTGTACTTTAAGATAATGCGAGAGTTTGAGATTCAACCAACAAACCTAATCCAATAATTGCCTCCACCAATAATCACAAGTTACCATTTAAGAAAACGACAATATAAAGGGGATTAGTATATTGCAATTATTAAGCAGGGAAAAAAAATAAAAAAACAGGCAAGATGGTTGATTTGCAGGCTTTGAGATAAAAAAGTCAGGGCTTGTTTGTTTATATTTTCGGATGTTTTGTTAAAAAATTTTAGAAGAATGATTTTTGAAAAGTGGAGTTGGGAATGTGATGATTGTTTGTTTGTGTTTTAGATAATAGGTAGAGAATGTTTTGAAAGAAAATTGTTTGTTTTGTAATGTTTTAGGTGGGAACAAATTTTACTGTAAATATCAAATCAATCAATTTTTTATTGGATTGTTGGATTAAAATGAATAGTTTGAAATTATTTATAAATATGTATATATAAATTGTGTGATTAGTATGTGTGTATATATTATAATAATTAATTTAGGATAGGATATTGGGGAGTGGATTTTAAAGTGAATTTTACCGGGTATTTTGGGAATTATTTTATATGTTTTGGGAAGTGAAATTGGAAATGTGATTATTTGTTTATTTAAAATTGGAAGTTAGAAAATATTTTGAAAATTTGTAGACAAACAAGGCCCTAGTAAATCTGGCCTGTTTTGGATATTTTGTTAATAAATTTAAGTAGATAATTAATTTAATGTCATCAACTTCATATAGACATATGTGAAATTTATATTTAAATACTAACAAATTCTAAATATATGTATATTTATAAATAAAAATATATTTCTAAGTTTAAACCTCAAATATCACACTTTATTTGTAAAACTTATTACATTGGATCAAATAACCACTTGACACCTTTTTTTTTTTTTATTTTGCAGAACATATTTTACAAACATATAAATTTATGTTACAGATATTTTATCCAACCATTTAGAAATTTATTTTCAATATAAAAAATCCCAAAATACATACTTTAATTATATTTAGCCCAAATGACTTATAATTTAAGTGACATCTCTTTTTTGTTCGACCCATAATGGGTGCATTGTATACTTTATGTGCTTTGTATGTGGCTTGTATTTTAATTATTTAATTTGCAAGTAAAAATATATTTATTTATTGAAATAATAATATTTCATCATTTGTTATATTATCTAGTAAATAAATAAATTACATTTAGCTAAACACCCCTTAATCATGTGTTTATTTGATGGATTCATGCACCTTAAAAGCAAAGATGCTCCAAAGAAAAAGGCATTTGACATTTTCCAGTGGCAATATTCCTTTGCTTTTTCACAACACTTTATTCTGTAGTACTGAAAATTTTCACAAGAATTAGACAAGCAATTTTGGGACATCTTTGGTAGATCGAATTCCTTATTAGGAGACAAACATCAGTTCTAAACTCCCACTAATGATCAAACACTACTCTTCTGGCCCAAAAGGAAGGAAAAAAACAACCTCAGAGACTTCGAAGTCGATTGAAAATGGCCCATCAGAGCAGCCCAACCACGGGCAACGGCCAATGAGGACGGTGTTAATATACTCCCAACGCCCAAAAGAAGCTTCCAAAGGGTGTACAATGACATGAACCCTAAGTCACTTTCTAGGAAAATAATGATGAAATAATGATGTCAAACAAACCAATAGGATAAATCCACCTTTAATGTGCTCAAAGGTTAACACTTGGATACTTGCAAGTTCCATGACCTGCAGACAAAAATCATTCAAAAGCGATCCCATGTGATGAATGAGATAGTTCACTTTACATCTTTTATTTTAATTTTTACATATTGTGTTTTATTTTAGGAATAATTGTATTAAACCCTCTAATATATGTCCCTTGTTGTACGTGGCCCCTTAATCGTTGTTGATGTGTAATTTCACCCCCTGAACTAATGAAAATGTTCACCAACACTACATTTCCACTCTTTCGATGGAATGTAACCAATAAACATTGGACATATGGACTGAAGGCAATGAAATATTCTTATTAGATTCCATCGAAACAGTGCAAAATGTAATATTGGCGAATATTTTTATTAGTTCAGAGGGTGAAATTGCAAATCGACAATAATTAAAGAACAATGTACAATGAAAACCATAGGTTTAGGGATTTAATAAAATTAACTCTTTATTTTACTAGTTCGATTATTGCCACGTGTCTTGTCATAAATTAAGCGTGAATACATACTACATTTTTTTAAAAAAAAATTGAATTTAATGTATGTTAGGATGATGCATTGTCACAAACTTTTTTAAATGTATTTAAGAAATCAACATATAAGTAATGAAGTATGATCAATCATGGGATTGACAAAATCACACCAATGGAATAATGTCAAAAGCGTAATAATAACTTTTGCTAAGTTCATAAAATAAAATAAAAAAATTAAATACTAATTAGAATAAAGAATTTTAACTGCTTCACATTTGGGCTTTTGGTACTCTTTTGAGGCTTTAATTTTGTAGGATTCCATGAAATTTTGACCTTAGAGTGGGGCTTTGCGGAAATTTATCCCATGTGTTAAGCCCTATTTAGATCAAATGGGGCCTCTAGATCCTTAATTTCTAGAGTTGGTAACAAAAATTTAAATTAAATTTTATATTATGTTTGAATTAAGAAAAATAGTGAAAAAAACATTTAAAAATTCAATATTAAAACACATACTTACATCTTTCGAAGAACATCTAAAAAAATTTTCTTAATATTTTTCACGTTAAAATTTAACAATCAAATATAGGGTTAAAGTTGGGATTTGAGAAATTTATAGCTGATGTTGACCAATCAATTTAATTATATTTTTTATAAAATATAAAATACTTATATTTAAATATAAAAAATGATTAATCAAGTGTTATTTGGTCGAGTAAAATCAAGCATGAATTCGTGACGCAGATATAAAAAAATAAAAAAATTAATATTCTGAAATGTATTATATGATAGATCAGTGGAGTACTTACTTGGATCTTTGGAAGTTAAAGCCGCTAAGCCGTTGAAAGAACAAGTTGCGCCGGCTGTCCTCATCTGAGCCCAATACGAACTAAAAGCATAACTCGCATGCTTAATCAATGAATTAGGCTTGTAACACTTCCCCCCGGGTTGGATCGGGTCGCAGGTCCGATTACCCTGACTGCAAGCATAAGCCAACGCCCCAGCCAGCGCCGTCTTGTTTGAGCTATCCGCCACCACACACCACAGCCTCCCGTTGCTACTGGGCTTCGGCAAAGGCGGGTAGTCCGAAACAGGGGTCTTACCCGACAAATCAATCGGGTAAACGTGAGACCCGTTCGGGTACAGCAACCCGAAATGTCGTTCAGTGCCCGGACCCGGTTTTTGGTTTTCGTTATATAGCGCGAAAATCATGGTAGGGATGACTGCTCCAGGTCGGGCCGGGGTCCCGATTGGTGGCTTCTCCATGAACTTTTTGACCACATTGCGGTTGTAAGTGGCAGCGTTATAAATGTTAGCTCCCAGCTGGTCCGGGTCTCCGCCGTTGGGCCAACCCGTTTCGGCCAGGAACAGCCGAAGATTCGGGTACCCGAGTCTTTTCATAGCGAAAATAAGAGCGTCCAGCATTTGGTCCAACAGATTGGTGTAGACCAGACCCGAAACAGGATCCGTGTACGTTATATTCGTGGGCTGAAGCAAAGAGTAGTCAAGGTTAATTTGGAGAGGCTGAGAAACCCAAGCGAAATAAGTGTAAACATCGACGAAGAAGAAAGATTTCGTCCGGTTCAAGAAATGGAGCATCGGTTCAATGACTTTTTCCCTAACGTCGGACCGGAAAGTCCCGTTGGACGGAGGAAAAGAAGACTCCAAAACATCCATCGCCAACGGAGTCCCGACTTTGATTTTGTTCAGACCGAATTTTTTTACGGCGCTTCTGATTTTCCGCATGGCGGGGACAAGTTGGAACCAGGTTGTATTTGGTGGGTTGCTTAGGATTTCGTTGCCGACGAGGAGGTAACGGATCTTGGACTTCGGGTAGAAGGGAACGACATTTGTTTGGACCCATTCGTCGGCGAGTTTTTGGTTGTCGGAGATGTTTGGAATCAGCTGATTTGGGACCATAATCGAGATTTGGAGGTCGGTTCCTTGGATTGACTTGAGGATTTTAGGGTTTGTGCCGTATATTTTGATGCGTTTGGCGTTGAGGTTTTGGATGAGTTCAATCGACTCTGCTGGAGTGGGGAGATTGTTGCCCAGCTCGCCATAGCAGACCCCCATTTTCTGCTGCAATTCTCCACCTGAAATCAAGGCAAAAAAACCATCAAACAAATCCGCAAATGCAAATCAAAATCGCAGGAATATTACGGCATTTGAGGGCACTTACAGGAGAAAGAGGCTGATAGAGATAGAACAGAGAGTAGAAGGAGAGAAGCGAAGAAATCCATAGTTCTGGATTTGCTCTTCTCTTCTTCAAATGTGAATGATGAATACATGGTATCAGAGTATTAATAGTGTATTGATTGAGTATTAACTGAAGAACATTAATCTGTCTGGATTTCGTAGAGAGAGAAGCGCGTATAGAACGTTGAGCTTAGAGAAGACAGGGGAAGAAAAAGGTCGGGCTTTTTTTTTAATGAGTGTGTGGGGTGGGTGGGGCGTCGGGGAGGCGGGCTTATGTCATTGAAGATTTGAAAGATTAGGAAAACGATGGTATTTGTACTGTGAAAAAGAAATGTCATTCTACTTATTACAAAGGAGAAATTTCTACCTGAATTATTTTCATTTAAATGATGAAATTCATATAATTAAAAGGAATAATTGCATTAAAAGCCCAATTTATGGCCTTTATTACACATTGTTCTTCAATTATTGTTGATGTGTAATTTTACCTTCTGAATTAATGAAAATATTCGTCAATACCATTTTTACATTATTTCAGTGAAATGTAACCAATGAGCATTCGACACGTGGGTTGAAGGCAATAGAATATTTTTATTAGATTCCATCGGGATAGTATAAAATGTGGTGTTTGGGAATATTTTAATTAGTTCATGGGGTAAAATTATATATTTTAGTTAATTTAAAAGTAAAATTATATATCAACAATGATTATATGGCAATATACAATGAGGGTCATAAGTTGAGAGACTTAATACAATTAACTTTAATTAAAAAGTGGGTGGAGCAATATCTTTGTGGTGCAATTTGTGGTCTTGTGTAGTTTGGTGCATGTTGTTGAGACTTTTTTCTTTATGAAAATACATATTGATGGATGTAAGAATGAGTACAATTTATGAATTATTTTATGATATTTAATTATTTTAATACAGAAAATTATTTATAAAATAAAATTATCGACAATGTTTTATTTTATCACATTTTCATATAACTACTCTTAAACTTTTCTAAGTAATATCCTAAAGAGCAACGTAACTTATTCTTTTATATTTATCTAAAAATTATATAAACATACAGGAGTGTTAGGTTATATTTGTGATGTTTTTGTCATTTATTTTGAGAAAACGGATTTTGAAAATGATGTTGGGAAATGTGAAAGTGATTGCAAAATATGATAAATTCTTGTTTATATTTTAGGGAAATAAGTAGAAAATATTTTAAAAAGTTTTATTTTATTTTTTTAATTTTTGAACGCATATTTTTTTGTAGGATATTTGGAGTGAAAATATAATTGAGTAAATTTTTTTTATTTTATAGGTAATAATAAAATATATATTATATAATAAGTGGATAATTTTGGGGGTTCTGAAAAACGAAAAAATAAGACGCATTCTGAAGTTTTTGTCTGACGTCAAAATTAAGTATATGTTTTATTATATTTTATTAAAATAAATTTATTTTGACGAAATACAATCAAACATTACTATGATGCTTGATTTTACACATAATTACTCAACAATATTTTCAAAATTAATTTTAGAATCCCAAAGTGCTATTTTTTTCACATGGATGTGTATAAAGTCTACCAAATGCACTTTATATAGACATAAGATTATTGCACCAATTCAATGGCGCCGCATTAGATGCATTAATCTTTTCAAAAATAGTTACCTCATTGAATAATTTGCAATACAATGGAGAAAAATTCAGACAGAAAATTGGACTGATGCTTACGTATTTTTGGTGGCGAGTACTGAGTAGTAGTGGTGGGTCCTTTTTGTGAGGCTTTGTCCCTTTTAAAGCCAGCAAAAGTGAAGGTATTTGGGACCCATCACCTGAAAACTTTGCAATTTTTGGCCACGATTTTCCAATTAGCCGTTGGACATCAACGTATTAAAAAAAACAAAAAGGGATTTATATTTCTTATTTTATTGTTTATTTCAATTTATAGTATTTATAAAAAAAATATTTAATACACATGTCATATATGCATAAAATAGAATATATAATAAAATAGAGAATTTAAACCGGTTATTCCTTGACTTGGGTAAGTTCGTTTATCTGGGTAGGTCCTATTTTATCTTTTGTTCCAACTTGTTGTATTTATACTAAATGTATTTTATTATCAATCAATATTTTTTATAAGAAAATATTTAATAAACTTATCATATATTCATGAAATGAAATATAATATGAAATAGAGAATTTAAATAGGTTATTCTCTGACTTGGGTATGTTTGATTATCTGTGTTTTTTTCTTATATTTTATTTTATAAGTATATATATTAAGTGTATTAAATATTTTTTATAAAAATAATAAATTAAAAATTAGATTTATTTGATATATATATCAAATTGGAATGAAAAATAAAATAATAGATCCAAATTGTGGCTTCAACAATGTTCATCCAAAGTGAGGAGTATGTTAAATTAATAATATATTGGGTATCACTATTGATGTGTCATTATTATTAGTAGCAATAGTTGCCATGACATGTCATTCTTCCTTGCATAAATTTAGGTTATCATAACATTAACACAAATTGTAATAATAAATAACAAAAAACTAAATATTACAATTGAAAAGAAAAACTAATGGAGTTGATTTAATGGGATTAATTTTAGTAAAAACATATGGTTCATTTGTAAATTATGTAGGAGAGAAAAATAAAGTAAGAAAAAAAAATGAGAGTATGGAAAATAAGTTTGTTTTTTCACTGAGAAGTAAAATTTCACTTGAGTTCTTAATTTTTTTTCAACTGATATAACAGTTGAGGGTATAATTGATATATTACAATTTGATATTTTATTGTAAAAATCTCTATTATGAGAGTGACAAGGGATTTTTTTTTTCTTTTTTGTATTTACAGTATAGATTATTATAGTAATTATAATAATTATTATTAGAATGAAAAATTTTATGTACAAAGATTTTTCCATTTCACCCTTTCGGCTACAAAAGTACTTGTTTAAATTGGACAGAACCTTTAATGATGGGTGCATCTAATAACTGTTCCTCCTTCTTTAACTTGGGAGCAAAAGTAAAAGCAATTTTACCCAATTGATAAGGTTTTATTTATTTATGGAATTTGATAAATTCGAATTTTCAATTTTACATTTATATGTAAGTCTAATGTCATTGAAATGAATAGCTCTCGGCTATTCAATTGAAAAGTTTGAGGCTTGTGTTCTAAATTACATGTCGCATGGTAAGATGAAGGTTCCACAACTAAAAAGATTATGAGTTTGAATTTCACTTAATGTTGATTTAGTTATTTTCTATATTATAATATAGTTTACTTTCATAATTATTATTTTTTTATTGTAAATTCAAATTCCAGTAACATAGATGCTATTTTATTCATATTAGTAATTTTAGCATATTTTAGCATATTTTATATATGTGTCAAAATTTATAGTGCAACATAAATCAAAATATTTATTTATTTTTCAATGTAATGTTATACTTTTTCACAAATATTTTAATTATATTACTTCAATTTGTAGGATAAAAAAATAATTGAAGAATATAATAAAATTGGATAGAGCAAAAAACACCCCCACACAGAGAAAAGAAAATAGAATTAACTTCTCATTATTAGGGGTGCAACCGAGTCAAGTCGATACGAGTTTAAGAAAAATTTTCGAGCTCGAGTGACTAGCCTAAAATTTTGAGCTCGAGCATGAAATAAAAAATAATATTATATATTTATTAATAAAATAAAAATATTATTTAATTATATATTTGTTTGGAGCCTTAAGCTTAGATATAGACAACTCAAAATCAACTCGAATTAAAGCTTGAGCTCAAAATATCTCAAGCTCAAAGAGTTAGATTGAGCTCAACTCATAAGATTCGCAAGTTGGATTTACTTGTTTGTGCTCCTAATTATTATGTTTCAAAATAAAATTAATTTTATCAACTTACTAAAAAGGGATACCGAGTCATTTACTAGAAAATCCCATAATTTACAGATAGTGTAGGTATGGATATTTCATATCTCTTGATGTTATGAAATATATAACTCGTTATTTGAAATTTGAAAATAATAATTGATTCATATAATCTTAATTTTAGCGCAAAATTATTAAAATAAGATTCTACAAAACTATTATTACAAATTCAATATTAGTAAGTCATGTGTTAAGAGAAATTCACTTTTTTTAAATTCATTTTCCATAAAAAAAAAAAAAAAAACATATGAATAAATCATGTCGTCACTTAGGATCCTAAAATGCATGACCCAAAATACCACGCTCTTTATTCCCTCTCAACCAAAAGACCTTTGGATTGCTATTATTCCCTCCTTTTTTCAGAGCCATCCACCAACTTTTTCCTTTTTTCCTTTAAGTCCCTCAACTTTTGCTACCTTTACATTTATTGATTATTCGACCCTTTTCAAGATTCTTCACTTTTCATCCCTTAGATTGTGAGAATTAAATAAGCGCCTATTGGTACTAAACTACGATTATCATTATTATTCAATTTAGATTATATTTTTTTTTATTTGATGAAAGTTTGAATAATAAAAATTATTTTAATTAATCATTTATTTGAATAATTACATTTAATAAGATGATTTAAAATATACAAAACCTAAAGTACGTTAAAAATAGAGGCAATCCTAATAATTTAATTAGAAAGTGAGAGATAAGATGATATTCTCAATGAAATACTAAAGAGTTGAAAGCCATGATTGTTAGACCATAATTGTTGAGTTGGATTTTTATCCAATATTTTTATAATTTTTAATCAAATTATTTTGCACCACATGTCTTTGCCATTGCAAAAGAATATATATATATATATATATATATATTAGGAGTGTTCATGGGTCGGGTTGCTTCGAATTTGAGGGAAAAATTAATATGAACCGATTACTTTTAATTGGTTCAGTTCGGGTAATCGGGTTCAAGGAGGGAAAAAAAGAGAAGAAGGAGAAGGAGGAGGAGGAGGAGGAAGCACCCGTTGTAATTTCGTTAATTTTTTAATTAGGATATCAAGACAATTAAATTATTTTCAAAATATTCATCAAAATTTAAAAGCATACTGTATTGCATAAGAGCACTACAAGTTATAATTTTTATAAATTATATCCTTATATATCACAATACATGATTGACATTATAAAATCCCAGATTCAAATCTAAGTTGAACATTAAATACAACTATAAATAGCAAAAGTCATAATTTAAAAATAATAATAAATTTATTTTAATTAGTCGAGTCGAGACGGTGAAAGTAAAATTCGAGAACTGAACCAAATATAATCGGGTTTGATAGAATTTTACCCGATCAAATTCAATTACACAAATCAAACCAAATCAATTAAATTGATTCAATTTGGATCGTCGGGTTCATCGGATCGAGTTGATCCAATGAACACCCATGTATATATAGTTAGTTCATAATATGTCCGAAAATATGATACAACATAAACATGGTTAGTAATCAAATTTATGGTTGTAATGATGCTCAACTCTATCACCAGAATAGAAGTTTCAAGCGGTAAATAAATAATAAAAAAATTGTTGGCAAATGTAGCAGAAGCTTCTTGGTAAAAAGATATTGAATAAGAGAAAATAAACAATTTATAAATTATTTAAAACGGTCGATTTCTCTAATGTGGTACAAATTTTGATGTCATTTTATCTTCTAGTTATATAAAGCATTAAAGAAAATACTAACTTCGTTGTCCACAATTAAAGATGATAATGGAGCGAGTCAAAATGTGAATCCGAACTCAACCTGCCTCGATTGGGACAGTTTGGGATGGCTTAATTGGATACGAGGCATTATTTTCATAACCTAAAGTATTTGGGCTAGGGTATGGGGTTTACCTAACCCGCCCCCTAACCCCACCCCAAAACGCTCCATATAAATTATACATATTATAATAATAAATATATTATATACAATTCATTTTATATTTTTTATATTAAGAATAATATTCAAATAATTTAGGATTGTTACTTTAATTAGACTTTTATCTCTTATTTTGCTTCAAAAATCCTATATTGTCTACATGAATTTTTATTTTTTATACATGAAATTTGAGTTTTAATTGATGTCGAATAGTTTTAATTTGATATTTTCATTAATTAATTCTAAATTTTTCAATTCTTTTTGGGTTGGCGGGTTAAGGTAGAATGGGGTGGGGTGAGGGCCAGGATAAGATCTAGCAAAACTAACCCACTAACTTGACGGAACTAGATGGGATAAAATGGGTTGTAGGGCGGGATAAAATTTAACAGAACTGATATGGATTGTGTTAGCGTCCCTACCCACAATTTTGCAATGGGCATTTGGTTGGGATGGGGTGGAGTGACTGAGTGACAAAGACCCTTTAAATTCTATTCCTGTTTCTGTCTTTTATGATGGGGGATGCACCCTTTGGAGGGATGTTCCTCCTTTCAGTTAATAAAATGCTTACTTTATATATATATATATATATACACAAATAAAAAAGCAACAAACGTTAAACGACAGTTCCACATTTTTCAATATTAACATCCGAATTTTTATTCTACTACAATAATAATTTTAATAAAATACACAATATTAAAAATTATTTATATTATTAATAAAGCACCTATCATCTTTTTAATATATTTTGAGTAATATACCTAAAATGCCCCCACTTTTTTTGTTCTCTCCAAAACCCTCATAACTACAATTTATATATGAACTACTTTTCATAATGTGTCATTTATAATCCACAATTAAAATTTTATCACCTTTTTATTATTATTGTTTATGAAAAAATTTGTGTAAAAATATTAAAATATTTATCATATAAAAAATAAGTACTTTTATATATTTTATACTATAAAAATTTGCAAAAATTACTAATATATATTTGTCATTCATCAAATAATTAGTAATGCGATGCACATAAATCGTATGTATCATAATAAAGAAAAACAAAATTTAAATATGTATAATAATCAACAATGTCATTATTCGTCATTTACTCTTCATCGCTTTATTGGTTTATTTTTTTATCAATATTATGTGTGGATTTTATACGGCAATTTCGTTGAAAATTTTGGTATTGTTTGGTTATGACTTTGTATGATTTTATTATATATTTATTATATATTTTAAGAGAATGAATTATTGAAAAATATGAAAATTATTTTGAAGAATAATTAAAAATTAATTTCAAAGAATTTTGATATATTTATTTATATTTTAGAATGAGACATTTTTTATTGTAGCGGTCAAATCAATAATTTTTTGTTAAATTTTTTTAGAGGTAAAAATGAAATTGAATGATTTTTTTGTTATTGGAATAATAAAATATATAAAATATATATGTATATATTAAAAAATAGAAAAATTTTGAAGACAATGAAGAATAGTAAATAATATTTCAAAAAATAAATTTTATATTTAAAAAAATTAAATATATAGCGACAGTCTAGCAATCAGTCGGCATGCGCGTGGGACGTTGCGTATATAGCGACAGTCTAGCAGTCAGTCGTTGTACTAATACCAAAAGGACAACTACTGATGTTATCAAAACGTGCTTGTCCTAACACAAATCAAAGAACATTAATTATTAGGTCCGAAGGAACGTGAGTCTCACGTGGGTTCTACTTCAATGGAAAAATCTTATGCTAAAATACATAATACTTATTTAATTATTATAATCATCGTGGCACTTTATTTATGTGTGTATACATATAAATTTAATTTATAATATTATTAATTTTATAATTTTATGTCAAATAATAAATATATTTTTTAATTAAAATTAAATTAAAAGTATAATTAGTAATCCAAAATTTAATGTAACATAATATAATTGTCACTTTAAATGTGTAAGAGATATTTATATATATAATTAACAAAATGGTCCAAACGGCAAATTAACAAGGTCCCAAGTGTAGCTAACTCTACGGTCCATAATTTGGCTTAATGGGCATTTGACAAAAATTGGAATGGTCCATTTCCGCCTAATGTATTTTCCTTTAATATTTATTCGCACGAGACTCCTATTGTTATTTTCCAACACTTTAATCTATAATCAATGAAATTATCTTTGAAAAAAAATTACTAAATTTGATATTTGATTGACTTGTTTCAAATTTGAGATATTCAATAATTTTTCTAGATCACTATATTTGTTTTGTTTAATTATAGTAAATTAAATTTGGGATAAATTTAGGGGTGTAAATGAATCGAACTCAAGTCAAGCTTGACAAAAATTATAGGCTCGAGCTCGAGCTAGCTCACCAAAAAATTTTAAATTAAATAAAAATATTAAATTATTAAATATTATAATTATTTAATCATATATAATAAATATTTAAAATTAGAAAAATGAAGTAAATTATTAATATATATTAATTATTTAATTAATATATAAAAATATTTAAAAATAAAAAAAAGTTTGTGAGTCAGCTCATGAGCTTTCGAACAGTCATGAATAAGCTCGAGCTCGAGCTCGACTCATATAAATGCTCGAGCTTGAGTCGAACTCAACTCGAGCTAGTTCAATTCATCTTTCACCCCTAGATAATTTATCCTAAATTTAAAATTTTATTTGTCATTTTATTTATATAGATTCAAGAGTCAACTCTATTTAAATTTGAGATATTAAAAATTGTTCTGAATAAATATATTTACTTGTCTAATTACAACAGGACAAATTTGGATTAGTTTGCTAACATTCCAGATCTGACCGGCCAAGTTTTTTCCATAATTAGGATTCAACATACATGCTAATTAAATCCATTTTATAATTTAAAAAAATAAAATTACTGTAATGTATATTGAATTATTAATTTTATATTACTTCTAATTTATAAGAATATTATATTTATATACTATGTTTGACTACATATAACATATCTGATATGGGATAGCCCAACAGGCCCAATAGGTCCCTTTTACAAATCAGACAGCTCACGAGGCCCAATGTGAAATGATATAATCCAGCAATCCAGTAGGCCCAACAGGCTCAAGATCAGAGGATTCAGCCCACTAAACCCTGAGGCAAGTCACTTTGGTCGACCTGTATCGACCCCGTATAAAAAGCCCCGTGGTCGACCCGTTTCGACCTGAGGGCCTCTTCCAAAGTCTTGTGATGATAGCCCAGTGGCGAGGTCAGACTGGTCGACTACTATCGACCCCATATGGTAAGCCGCGCGGTCGGCCCGTATTGACCTGCAGGCCACTTCCGAACTCATCATCTAAGTTTAATCGACATGAGTCGACCCCTGGTTGCAGATGGGACAAGTTGAACCTTTAAGCAATGATTACACGTGGCGGCAGATGTGACTACTGCATACGGATGTAACCGCTCCCACCAACCCTGACAACCCTGCCAACAACTCTAGCAGAGGCGCGCTCCTCTGATGGTACTACCCAGGAAAACAGAAGATCGCGCCACGTGGCCCAGCCCCGAGATCGGGGCAAAAATGACTATTCTACCACGGTTATGAGGAAAGCCCAAGTGTACCTGACGAGGGCACTTGGGTAAATTCACGCTACTATCAGATTATAAATCAGGCCAACACTACCACGCTCAAGGTATTGCAAATTTACTATTTACTATATACTCTCTAAACACTTTCCATCTCACCGGAAACCTAACTTGAACGTCGAAGTGCCTTAGCCGGGGCACCTCAGCTAGTTTACGTTTGTTCTTGTTGCAAATCTCAAGTCCAATATCATCCAAATCCACATGAGTTCCGGACCATCAAGCTCTTTGCAGCATCAATATTCATATTTAATACATCTATAAATAGACATAATAAATATACATAAATGTAATAAATAGAGTTAATATTTACCCTCATTCCATTGGCCCAGTGTGCGTGGTTTTTTAGATGGAACTTGGGCCGGGCCATTATGTTGCAGAAATGGGCAGCACCATTTAGTGACATAGTTGGATTGAGAAGTTTAACTCGGGGTCCTGAGTTAACCCAATTATTCATGTTTAGCGCTGTTAACGAAGCACATTTTAATTCAAATTCGATCATATTATTTAAATTTTTTAATTAATAAAAGATTTGATGAATATAATTTAATTAAAAAAAATTATAATTTAAAATAAATGAAGCGAATATAAATTTAGTTCGATTTGATCTATTAATAATCTGAACTCAAATATATATAGTATTATATATAAATAGGATTCGTTTGCATGACATGATTGTATAGGATAGTTGTATAATCAACTGTAATTAATTGTTTGGTTGTTGCAATTAAAGCCTATGATTAATAAAAAGTCCAATATTTTATCTTAAAAGATTGAGATTATGTATCCGACCCGTTTGATGTGATTAATAATCCTAAGATTAGAGACATTGAAATTAATAAATCAAATAATAAAATTATCCCTGTATATAATTTAAATATAGACTTAATTAACAAATATGCATATATTACTAAAGCTTGATTTATATAATCAAATTTTTAAAAAATAGTAAATTATGTGCACAATCAAACTTATTTTTATAAAATTTTTATATAATATTTATCTAAAATATATAAAATTTTTATATGAAAATTATTTCTTCTATCATAATAAGATTTCATAGCTAAACTTTTGTTTGTAAATTGAAAAATGAATAATGTTATTCAACTATAAATTTATTTTGTAAAATTACAAATTAATATCTCTAAATAGGTTAAATATAAAATAGTTTAATTTACGAAATAAGTGTATAAGTTTATAAAATGGAAAGTTAATTACTTTTTCAAAGTAAAAATCAATTCTTTCTTAGATAATAATAAATTTTAAACTATTTGAGAAAAAGCTTAAAAATCAAGAATTACTCACTACAATGCTACATATATATAAATATTTTCAATGAGATAATTCAATTATTAAAATAAGTTTGGAGATGAAATCGATATTTCACACTTGTTATAAGTTACAATCATAAACATTTAAACAACTAACTGTATTAAGATTAAGATATCCAAATTAGTAATCCAAGCAAGCAACTAAAATATTAATATATTTTATAAATAATAAATCTTGCACTCATCAATCACATTGAATTCTATCATGGAAAGCAAACAAGCGTATACGATATTATATATGTATACACATGGTCCCACAATAATATCAAAATGAGTTTTTGGACGGAAGAAGTAATAAGCTCATATGCAATATATTAAATCATATATTTTTTGTATAAATTGTTAGATTTCGAGTTTATCTATATTATAATTGCATAACTTGTTTATCTATTTTCATAACAGAAAATGATGCAGGAAAAATAATGATGAGCAATATGACATGTCATGATATGGTCAGAATGCAATACAAACTTCGATTTAATCAAAAAGGTTTTTTTTTAATATAAAACTTTAAGGTAGCGATTGGTATTAGGGGTGTAAATGAGATAACATGATTCGCGAACGGTTCGCGCTCGCTCAATGAAAACTTGTATTCAACTTGATGTTTTTGAGCCCAAGCTTGAGTCAAACCAAACTCAATAGTATTCGATTCGAAAAACTTGCGAACTTAAACGAGCTTTTGTATTATATATACATACACATATAATTATAATCTAGGCCCATATAATAAAATCTATAAAGATAAGAAAATAATAATAATAATTTAATTTTTTATTTTTAGAAAAATATAGAACCCAATTATTTAAAATTTTTATAATTATAAATTTTGTTTTAAGTCTGAATGAGCTTTAATTAATCTAAGCCTATAGGAGTTCGAGTTCGAATTCATTTGAACTTAACGAATCGAGCTTTTCTACTTTTCTATAATAAGTCTTATTAAGTCAAACTTAATAAAGCTTGCTGAGCCTTCGTTTATTCCAACAAGCCAAGTTTGAGCTTAGCTTTTTAGACTTGACCAAACTTGACTCAAGCTCGAGCTCATGAATTAATAAATGAGTCGAGCTTGAAGCTCCTAGATTCAAGTTTGGCACATTTACATCCCTAATTTGTATGCTGGAATGAGATTAGATGGAGGTGGAAAAAATTACTTTGGGAATGGAATGAACATGGGAAAGAAATAATAATAAAAGTTATCTTATGCTAGGTATGATAATGAATGAGAAATGAATGAAATTGTTATTTCCTACTTGATTCTAATATCGTGATTGGTATTTAATAATGATAGATGAGAATGGAATGAAAATATTTTAAACGATCAAGGTACCATTTTGTATAAAATTATTAAAATAAAATATTTTATTGATAAATCATTTACATCTTATAGTTCTATGTTTTTATCATACAATCTTTAATTTTTTATTTCATTAAAATGTATAACAAATATTATAATTCATTTATATTTTGGGAGTAAAATTAATTTTTTCTGAGTAAAAATAAAAGAGATGCAGTACTTGGTTAATTTTTCTTTTACTAGAGTTTGAAGATTGTGGGAGAAATCCATTAAGAGAAAAACATACCATCTAGAATATATATATATATATATATATCCAAGAGTATTTGTGATGATTTAGAACTCTTTTACATTAGAGGATAATTTTGTCATACACAAATATATCCAAGAGTATTTGTGATGATTTAGAACTCTTTTACATTAGAGGATAATTTTGTCATACACAAACATATGTTCATTTCTGATAGATTGTAATAGTTAAACGTATGGGAGAGTGAATGAATGGCTAAACCCATGTTTTTAGAAATGAGAACTCCTATAGGAATAAGGATTCTCATTCTTAAATTATACGAAGCGTGGGTGTAGGAATAGACTTGGGAATGATCATTCCATTCCAACCCTATTCATGTATATCAATCATATCACAAGTTTATAATTAGTTGATTGAACAATCAAGTATAATTGTGCATTTAAAATACCAAATAAATACTATTGTCACAATGGAATCTAAAATACGATGATTTGTTTGAATGAATACGAATAAATTATATATTATTATTATTTTTAAATGATCAATAAACTTGAAAATTTTTCACTAATATGTTGTGTGCATGTATGCATTTTTAAGGATGGATTATTTTGGATTTGAATTCTATTAAATTTCTAGAAAAGTGACAAATATACAATGATTTTAAGAGTATTCGCATTCAAAATTTCTTTTCAAATATTTAATTTTTATTTTGGATTATGATATACTTATACCAATCATAGATTTTATAAAATCTTGAATCAGATTTAAATATGTCATATTATTATCTAATTTGGATCCAAAATGATTTGATTCGAATTTGACTCATCGACAACTCTACTGTTTTTATTCTTTTTTTTTTTTGTTCTTTTGGTTTTTCACGCTAAATAATGCATGCCCATTAATTAAACGCAAAATACTATGAGCTAGATATAAAATAATATTATCTTAAATATATAGTCATTATTGAAAAAGAAAAACATATTATTTTGATAGTAATCGACAATTACCTATATATATTAGGTATGATAATAAGATGAGTTTGAAATAGATTTATCAAAATTTCAAATTTGGATCAATAAAATTTTATGAACTCGATATTTGATTTAATTAGAATCCAATAAACTAGACTTATTTAAATTAGCATTGTACTTTTAAAACTTATTTAAAGGTTTGAAATTCACCTCAAATAGGTGAGTTTGAATAAATCCTTATCCTTTTTTTTTAATCCTTATCCCCTTATAATATATATTGTTAATTTGTTAAATCTTAATAACAGGCAAATTAAAATTATTATTTTAAGGCTTTGTTTGGTTATGTTTTTCTGAAATAATATTGTTTTAGGAAAATATAATCAAACATATATTTATTTTCCATTCAAAATATATATTTTTTAACACATACATTCATATGTTATATATTATATATTTTTTATTATTATTCTAATATTAAAAAATTATTCAATTTTATTTTTATCCAAAAAATTCAACAAAAATCATTGATTTTATTGTTATAATAAAAAATATTATCCTCAAAATATAAATAAATATTTTAAAAAATAACTTTTATATTTTTTAGTAATTTATTCTTTCAAAACACATCATAAAATCAAATAAAAAATATAACCAAAGATGCCATTAACCTTTTTCCTTTAAGTGTCCTTTTTCTCAACAAATTTAACAAACTACTAAATTACGTGGCTTAGTTCCAATGATAGACACGTTATATGATGACCTGTCAAACTCTGATTGGCGATCCATCACATTGTTGCGCTGGAGCTCCCTTCTCCCATGGACGCCTGCAATTTGTCAATATCAACTCCAGTTCATGTACATTGAGGGAAGAGAGAAATTATCTGCGCGGAGAAAAAGTCAAAAAGAGAAAGAGAGAAAATATCAACTTCTTCGGAATGAGGACCGGCTTTGTGTTAAACGTCGCTTCGATTTTTCTTCTCTTGGCATTTATTGCATTAGGTAAACGAGATTTACTTTGAATTAAGCCAATGCGACTGGATTTGTGATTTTTTTTATGCTGTTTTATATTTTATTAAAAATATTTTGAATTGGATCTCTTGATTTTGTTAATTCCTCCAATTGAGCTGGAAGCAGCAAAATTTTTAATTGAATGTAAAGTAAAATTCTAGCATGAAATTTTAATTTTATTATTGGTGTATGTAGCGTCGGCGAAGAAATCTGGGGATGTGACGGAGCTACAGATCGGTGTGAAGGTAAGCCTTTTTACTACAAATGAGTTTTTGCTATTAAATTGCATATGCAGATGCTAATCTAGTTTGCTCGATATTGATCTGCGGGAGGTCTGACTTATGTGCCCGTAGTGTTATAACTGATAAGTGATAATCAGCGAGTGCATTAATGAAAACTGACAAATCATGTAGTGTTTTGTATGGTTGCACTATTTAATTCGCAAGAAGTTAAACAAGTGAGTATAACTATAGTTTTCAAGCACCGAAATATTGCTGTAATTATGAGATTGATTGCTCTTTAAGGACCGGTTACTGTTTCTATGTTTATTAGATATATGCTGTATGTTAAAAGGAAGCGTTTCTATCTTCGGAATGTGATGTGGGGATACGAGCTTATTGGAAATTTTTTTTTATGGTAATCTCAGCATAGCCAAAACTGATACATTTTAAATGTCTTCTTTTGCAATAAATGAAATCCAGCAAATATCAAATACTTTACAAACCATCAAACTGTATAACTTAAAATCATTACTGGGGCTTTCTGTTTGACATTAATAAACAGGTTATACATTCTTGCGTAAATGATTTATATCTTAGGGAGATGGGAGATCTATGGAGCTCTCGGAGGTTTAGGTTTGTGGGAGTGGATAAGCTGTCTTATCTCATATGTTATCCTGCCAGAAAAACTTGACTCTTTCTTAGGATATCACCTCTTGGCCGTACGGAGTTTGACTAAATAAAATGCACCAGCTACAAGAACAATGGAAACAATAGACTCGCTTAAACAGCCAAGATAGTGTACATTTTGCATTTCTTAATGATATGGATAATTAATCTGTTGGTAGAGATTCTATCTCCACTTAATCCTATGTTGCTACCTTGTACTTTCTTCCGTTCTGTTGAAAATCATCTTGCTTATTGCTGCAGTACAAGCCCCAAACATGTGAAGTCCAAGCTCACAAAGGCGACAGTGTTAAAGTACACTACAGGGTGAGTGGAATTGAAACTTCTTCTCTACTTCCCGCCCCCTCAAAGTGAAACCCCAATGCAACAAAAAGAAGAGGATGAGAAGCACTAACAATGCGTTGTTCTCTCCACGTTGTTGGAGTCAAAGAGTGCTATGGTTTTATGTATTTTGAGCTCTTAAATGCTCTGTCTTGGAGGAAATTATGTTGATGGTGGCAATTCCTAATGCCAGTTTTTTGTTTTGGGAGAGTGATTGTGGATTCTATTTACTTGTCAATTTTGAAAGTTTCTGATGATAGTGGGGTGAGCTGAGGTTGTCCGGTTGTCCACTTGTGATCCAGAGATTATGGGGTCTGTTCGTGAAAATTTCTGTTCAACATATGTGATTAAGGCTGCATAAATTAAACCTTCTAAGGCCTGGAATTGTTTCAGCTGTTTTAGAGTTCTTGTGGTCCTCTTGTTAGTCAAAGTTTGTCTGTCCTCAGCTTTTGTGATGTGTATAGCACATGCCAAACTGAAAAGAGGGTTGCTCTTGGTAAAACTTAACATTTATATAAGTTTAGATGTACAAATCTTGTTGTCAAAGAAGATAATTAGTTGAATTGTCTATAATCCCCCAATAAGCTCGAGTCGCTGTCTTATCAGCTCTACTGATGCAAACTTCTATTGTCATTTGCAGGGAAAGCTTACAGATGGAACTGTTTTTGATTCAAGCTTTGAAAGGGGGGATCCAATTGAATTCGAACTTGGTAGTGGTCAAGTAATTAAAGGTCAGTATCTATAAGTCTTTGACATCATTCTTTGTCTCCTTTTGCTTTCCGCTTACTTCATTAGATTAATTGCCTTTTCTTGTCCTGGTACTAAAGTGTGTCTGTGTAGTACTGAATTGTAGTCTTATTTTCTTATGTAACACTCGTTCCTTTTGCATGGCTTCAGACATGCATCAATAGTGTGTAATATAATGAGTACAGAGTTGCCAGAAACGGCAGCTGCTGCTCAAGACCATATGCAATAACAATAGGCCTTCAGTTTCTGTAAATTGAAAAAGATTAAAATGTGCCCTGAAAGCAATGATAGGCTTGGATGAAAAGATGGAATATAGGTTGCGCATGGTAACAGCACTCTTGCACAAGGGGCCTCTCTTCTCTTATTATTTTTATTTAGCTAGAGGCCCTTTGTGGATCTTGAGAACCATTTTGCGCTATTTGTTTGTCACACCTCGTAGGGTAGAGTGAACTTAATGGAGGAAGAAATTATCAAATTGAGATTAGCATCACACATATGTAAACTGCATTTTAAAGCAACACTTAATGAATGAAGACCATTTATGGGAGTATCCAGCAGTTGTTGCCAGCTGTTTATTATCCTTTCTGCATTAGGAAAGCTGATTCCTCTGTTATAGATAAGCAAATAATGAGAATTGCAAAGGCTTGCTAAAAAGTTAATATCCAACCAAAGAAAACTCTTAACAATGAATGAAATTTAATCTCCAGGTTGAAATTCCTTGTTCTTTTAATACTTAAACTGGAGCTGTTATTTTGCAGGATGGGATCAAGGACTACTAGGGATATGCCTGGGAGAGAAACGGAAGTTGAAAATTCCTTCTAAACTCGGTTATGGAGAGCAGGGGTCCCCACCCAGCATCCCAGGTAATAAATTAAATTTCCCCCTTGCAGTTACTTTATATGATGCAGGATTATGTAAAGTCTCTTGTGTAGAAGTATAGATACTGCTCTGTACACTTAAAGTCCCTTCTGCTCTATATCTTGCCTGATTTGAATCAGATCAGAGTTAACTAGCTCTTTGAGTTTATAATTGAAGCATTTCCTTAACTAAATCTTAATAATGCTTGTATCTTCCTTGAGTTACCTCTTCAACCCCTTCTCTCATAAATCTGAGGCCGAGTGATCAACAGCCGACAGTTTTGTTGCTCATTTCACCATTAATGCTTGCAGGCGGTGCAATGCTCGTTTTTGACACTGAACTGGTAGGAGTGAACGGGAAAACTTTGAACGATGGAAAATCAGATGACAGCGAATTATAAACTGGGAAGCTGGCTCTCTCTTTCCTCTTAGAAACAACAGGTTTTGGACTTCTCAAGAAAACTAGAAGGGATGGACCTTCCTTCAAGAATGAGTAGAAATAGGTTTAGCATTTTTGCTTTTGTATGAGTTTCCTTTCAGCTTATTGGTTTCAGGCTCCAAATAGTGGTTGCTTTTTATCATTTGTGGAATAGGAACATCTCATGTTGCGTTGGGGACCTATCAGAATGCACACTTTTATTTGTCACTATTGGTAGATTGCTTAATGTATTAAGTTAAGAATCTTCATTTTTCCATTTCAGATGTAAAGATGTCGGTCCCAAAGTTGAATTAAGGCATTGTTTGTTTTGCTAATTATGGAAAAGGGAAAAGGGAGATATTCTAGTTAAACTACAAAAACACTTTGATCAAGCTGGAGCTCTTTGTTTTGACCTTGGGATTTATGGATAACTTATCAATTCATGTATGGATTAGTACTGGATTGATAAATCAATGATAGGCAAAATTCCATGATACAATGAAACATGTCCAACGTGATTCTTATTGTGTATATAAAATAACTAAAATTAAATTGATACATCTAATAACACATGAGGCACAACATTAGCGACGTGCCCGATATAATTTGGATGCATGACATTTTTTATATATATTAATAAATTGGCATATTAATGTATGTGTTAAAATTTTTATAGTATGTTTTTATATAATAATATTTATTTATATATTTTTATATAATGTAAATTTATTTTAATAATTTTATTATATTGATATAATTATTTTTGTAAATAAAATTTAAAAATTACAATAAATTGGTAATTATATTCATAAAATATGTGAATTATAAATGATAGTTACTATATAACTTCTGATTTGTAGGATTAAAAGAAATAAATGAGGGTATTTTAGACCGATCATTTGAAAACACATCAAAAGAGGAATATGTGTTTTATTAATAGTATAAATTTAAAAAAAAAATACGAGTGATAAAAAATTATAATTTTCTAAAATTGCAACATAATCCAAAAATCAATCTAAAATTGTTTCTATTTTTCTTCTATAAAGTGCAAAACTCTTGTTTATTGAAATATACATCATACCAACACATTGTTTTCATAGTTTTACGAGTGAGATATATATGGAAAGTTTGAAATTTAAATTATAATAAATTATTGTACATGCCAAATGTGGAAATTAAAAAAAAAAGTAACAAAACATCTTTAAGAAAAATTATGAACTAAATATATACATGGATATGCATGTATATTAAAAAAAAAAACTCTACAATAAAAAAACATCTTATAATGATATATATTTACATTATAGTTGATAAATCTTAACGGAGTAATGATATATATTTACATTAATAAGTGATAATTAATTTCTGGAATCATCTTGACCTTTCCCCACACTCAACTCACCAATACTCCAACGCCTTTACCTCGTAGAACTCTCTAGATCTCCCCACGTTTATTAAGCACCCTCACTCCTCCCACTCTCTCCAACGCTGCGAATCCATACGCATTGGTCACTCTCATCAGGGAAGGAATACTCTAGTTTTCACATTCTTTGGCAATTTTTTTTTTCTTGAGCTAATACTCTAGAAATGGAGGACGATTTCGATATGCCACCCGCGGAGGGGTTGGACGAGGACATGGATCTGCCGGAGGGGAGCACCTACATGAAGGTCGGAGAGGAGAAGGAGATCGGCTCGCAAGGTTTGAAGAAGAAGCTTGTTAAGGAAGGTGAAGGCTGGGACACTCCTGATAATGGCGATGAAGTTGAAGGTAATTGCTGATGAGTTTTGTGCTTTCTCTTTTCTTGTTTGTGATTGTTGTATGTGTTGGTTTGTGGTTTTGCTTTTGCTGTTTTGCTAATTGAGTATTGGTGATTTGCTTCGATGAATTTTTCAGTTCATTATACTGGAACGCTGCTCGATGGGACTAAGTTTGATTCGAGTCGTGATAAGGGGAAGCCCTTTACATTCACTCTTGGCCAAGGTTAGCACAACTCCGTTGCATTTTATTTTATTTGGTTTTTGTTTTCCGAAGTGGTTGGATTGCATTTTTGTTACTCACTCTTGAATCGCATTAGCGTCATTGCTTTTCGAGGTTGAAGCATTTACAACTAGTAACCAGCAACTTAATATTTTTGAAGAATATTTCGTCATAGAATGATGCGATGACGTTGCAAAGGTGTATTAAGTATTTTTTGGAAAGTGATGGTTGGCCGTGGTGAAGTCTTTAAAGTCTGTTTGGACCTGGTTGGAATGAGTCTGTAATGTGTGAGGGGTCGCCATAAGCACAATAATCTTGTTTGGGTCGGGAGGTAGTGGTGCATCTTTTTTGTTTCTTTTTCTCCCTGTGCGTTGCGTTGCAAAACCTTACACGTGTGGGAAAGTTCTGACATGGTATGCTTATCAGATTGAGATATATCAACAATGTATAAACGTATTTGGAGATTGTGCAGATGATGTTCAGCAGTAAATCTAATTAGATTAGGGAGCATTTTTAGTTAACCTGTTTTATGGTAGAAGGTGAAGATGTGCATTTTATTTTATGTTTAGATTTACTATGACAGGAAGTGGTATGCTAGTTGACAGAGAATGGAAGTATACCGAAACTTTTTATGCCGGAGACTTTAAAGTATAAGAGCTGAAATTAGTATTTGGAGAATACGAGTCCAATGTTGTAATAAAAATACTCAGAACGTTGTAGGAAAGAGAAAAGAGATTTTGGTGAATTTGAGTGATGGTTCTCTTCTTCTTTTGTGTGTGTTTTTGTGGTGGTGGTGTTGTTTTTTTTTGGGGTGGGGTGGGGTGGGGTGGGGCGGGGGGCGGGTGTCTGAGATGCATCTGATTATTAAAATCATAGATAAGGCTAGACATGCCAAAATGAATAGAAGTGATAGACTTGTGATTATTATGTTCCTCTGTCAATCTCATTCTAAAACAACAAAGTGCTCCTAAAATTCTTCTTTTTCAGCTTTTCTGAATTTCGTTAATGTCATAGCTGGTATGCTACCCAGGATACCAAGGTTTATGAAACCGCTTGTCTTGTGACAGGACAAGTCATCAAGGGATGGGACCAAGGCATCAAAACAATGAAAAAAGGCGAAAATGCCATCTTTACCATACCACCAGAGTTGGCATATGGTGAATCTGGTTCACCTCCTACCATCCCTCCAAATGCAACTTTACAGTTTGATGTCGAATTACTGTCCTGGGTCAGTGTGAAGGACATCTGCAAGGATGGTGGGATATTCAAAAAGATTCTCAAAGAGGGAGAAAAATGGGAGAACCCCAAGGACCCTGATGAAGTACTCGGTATGTAGAAAGTAGAAACCTGCTTTCCAGAGACATACATTTGATGTATATTGAACTATTACTAACTGTAGTTTTACCTGTGATTCAGTCAAGTATGAAGCAAAACTGGAGGATGGAACTATTATTTCCAAATCAGATAGTGTTGAATTTACTGTTGAGGAAGGTATATTTCTGTAGCTTTCTGAATGACCATCCTGTTCAAGAATAGTGTTTCCTTATAATTCCTACTGATGGCAGTACTTTGTGATCAGGTCATTTTTGTCCTGCTCTTTCCAAGGCTGTAAAAACAATGAAGAAAGGCGAAAAGGTCCTCCTCACAGTGAAACCACAATGTAAGAGGCACTATTGCAAGTTGTGAATACTCTTGACTTTGGAAATTTATTATCTCGTAAAGAATCTTTATATCCTGATACCTTCTCTTCTGATGCAGATGGGTTTGGTGAAAAAGGCAAACCTGCCTCTGGTGATGAAGGAGCTGTTCCTCCCAGTGCTACTCTGAATATTGTTCTGGAACTGGTGTCGTGGAAGACAGTTTCCAATGTTACGGATGACAAGAAAGTGGTGAAGAAGATACTGAAAGAGGGGGAAGGATATGAGCGACCCAATGAAGGAGCTGTTGTTAGATGTAATAAGCATGTTAATAGGTCCCTGCTACTTCGTTATGAACAACTCATGATTGTCTTAGTCTGATGATATCTTTTTGTCTGGCCAGTGAAATTGATTGGAAAGCTGCAAGACGGCACTATTTTTGTTAAGAAAGGTCACGGCGATGATGAGGATGATCTTTTTGAATTTAAAACAGACGAAGGTATATATGCATATGATTCTCCTTTCATGGATGTTATATTTGCCTGTTAATGTTTCTAAACGTCTGCTCGTTGTTGAACAGAGCAAGTTATTGAGGGATTGGACAGGGCTGTGACTACAATGAAGAAGGGAGAAGCAGCACACTTGACTATTGCCCCAGAATATGCATTTGGTTCATCTGGATCTAAGCAAGAATTAGCTACAGTTCCTCCAAACTCAACCGTGTACTATGAGGCTGAGCTTGTTTCTTTTGTCAAGGTTAGTTAATATTATCGATCCATAGTGAGCAAATATGTTTGATTTGAGGCTTTAGGAACAGTATAATAATCTTGCTGCATTGTGTTCCAGGAGAAGGAATCTTGGGATATGAGCACTCAAGAAAAAATCGAGGCAGCAGGTAAGAAAAAGGAAGAAGGGAATGCACTGTTTAAGGCAGGGAAATATGTGAGAGCCTCTAAGAGATATGAGAAGGTAAGAATGTTTGGAGGATGTGTTTTTGACTAAGTCCATGGATACATGCCTATTTGTCGCCGTTTTTTACATGAAGAAATTCCCATGCAGGCTGCCAAGTATATTGAATATGACACTTCTTTTAGTGAGGAGGAAAAGAAACAGTCCAAAGCACTGAAGGTGACTTGCAACTTGAACAATGCGGCTTGCAAGCTGAAATTGAAAGAATATAAGCAGGCGGAGAAGCTTTGCACCAAGGTCTGAACTCAGTTGTCATATCCTATTCATTTCTTATTCATCTTATAGAATTGGCTAAATGTTTGTGGAACTAAAGTGAAAGCTGCCCTTTGAAGGTGTTGGAACTTGAGAGCACAAACGTAAAAGCGCTGTACAGAAGAGCTCAAGCGTACATGAACATAGCTGATTTGGATTTGGCAGAATTTGATATCAAAAAGGCTCTTGAAATTGACCCTGACAACAGGTAATATAAGATTTCTACTCTATTGTCTTGGTATTATCCTCCCGATGGAACTAGTATTATATGGTTTTTATTCGCGTCTGATGTAGGGATGTAAAACTTGAATACAAAGCTCTCAAGGAGAAGATAAAGGAATTCAATAAGAAGGATGCCAAGTTTTATGGAAACATGTTTGCGAAACTGAACAAGCTGCAGCCATTCGATTCCAACGTAAGATTGTTGCTCTAAGTTGTTACTTTTAAAGTTTATGATACACACAATGGAGGATGAAACTGAGTTTGTTTCTTATTCTTGATTTGCCAAATAATGCAGAATGCGACTCCCAAGGAAGCTGAGCCGATGAGCATTGACAGCTAGGCATAGAAGTCTTCAACAGCAGTTTTCAGCGAGTACAAGAGAGGAAAAAAAATTGGCCATCTCTTCATTTCTTTTACCCCTTTCATTTGTAATAGAAAGAGCTGTGTGGAGTTTTCTCTGGTTGTGGGAATGTAGCTCAGATTTGCGTATTTGGACTGTATTTGCAGAAAGTTAATCTGTGTGTCCCCTCTTTTTAGTGAGAGCCCATCTTTCCTTGCAGTTGCATCTCAAATGCTTAATCTAGTTTTTTTGTTTGCCCAATTGCAATCATAAGAAATGCTGGATAATTCTGATCTGATCTCACTTGATATGATCTTTGAGAGAATCAACCCATAAAGCTCGAGTCTGTTTGATTATATGATATAAACTTAGGCTATTTTGGACGTTTGGTTGATATATTCACAGTTTATGATATGATGTGCTTGCAGCAAAATGACTTTGGATCAAATAGAAAATTTAATTATTGGTTTCTTGATATAACTAAATAAAAAGCTTCGAGGATGCGATATTTGATAAATTCAAATTACGTGATTGAATAAATTGTGAAATATTTTTCTGTATGTCGTCCTTCCACTCCCCTTTCTTGATTTAGATCTTTGGAAGTTGTGGAACAATGTTCACCTTGAATCATTATGAACTCTGTATTTAGAGTATTCTTGGATTGTGATCACATGGTTTGATAAGTTGAATAATTATCCATAAATATAAAGGGTTGTACGTAAATAAATAGGATGTTTTCACTTCACAAGCAAATATTAATATTGTCTGCAAAGTGCAAGTGGGCTGCGACATATATTTTTGATAATGAATCATTTATTCGGTCAATCATATGTAATCCTATTTTATGAAGCAACAGAGCCCAATGATATTGATGTGTGAACGAAAGGGATTCAAGCCCAATAACTATGATAGCTAAGTCATTAATATTTTCATTTTTGGGATTTGGATCTAATAAAATCTAAATAACTATTAACATTTGGCTACCAAGTCCAATTGAAAAAGATAAGGTCTACCACCAGTACAGTTCAAGTTTTGGGCTGGCCTCCACGGATTTTGGGCTTGTTTATTTATGAATTGGAGCATTTTGTCAAATTATTTTAGTAAAATAATTTTTTAAAAGTGAGATTGAAGAATGGGATGGTTGTTTATTTGTGTTTTGAGTGGTAGATGAAAAATAAATTAATTTTTTGTTTGTTTGTTTGTATTATGGGAGGAGACAATATGTAACATAAAATAATATTTTTGTTGGGTTAGTAGGGTGATATTTATATTTTAAATTTATTTATGTATGTGTATATATAGATTGTGAAGAGAGGACAAAAAATGAGAAGGTTAGATACTGAAAAATGAGTAGAAAATGAATTGAGAGGGTATTTTGGATCTTTTTTAATGCATTTTTTAGAGTGGAATTGAAGAATATGATGAATTGTTTAGTTGTACTTTGAAAGTTGAAAAATAGTTTGAAAATGTACAAACAAACAAACCCTTAGTCAAAGGGCCTATTTTAAGAACTTTTGTTTTGCCTCTTGAAAGCATATTTTTATAAATACATGTCGACGGGCAATACAATTTTCACCTGAATAACCAAACAGAGTTTGCTTAAGTTAGAGGCCCATTCCAAAGCCCACTCAATTAGGGTTCTGTTTACTCTGTCAGTTAAAATGCCTTTTCCATTGAACGGTTTACTCAGAGAGGAAGGGAGGGAGTGAGGGAGCGGCTTATCCGAGCGACTGCAAGCATGGGTTTGTCTTTCAAAAACTCTCTTTGTCAAATAACACACGCACTCATCTGCTGTATCTGTATGTGTCTGAAGCTTTAAAAATGGCGGATGTGCAGGTATCTCACGTGACTCGATGCACAAGAGGCGTGCCACTGGTGGCAAGAAGAAGTCCTGGAGGAAGAAGCGCAAGTGAGTATTTCTGCTTTCTTTCTGTTTTTAGATCTATGATTTTTGTGGTTACTGCAAGGTCTCTTTGTGGGTGCTAATGTCCGGGCATCTATAAACCGGCTGGTTGGTTTATTGTCTTGTGTGGAAAGTTTTCTCGGATTTCAACTTGAAGGTTTGCGCTTGAAAAATTCGAAAGAATTTTCACAGTTTTCTCTGTTTTTTTTGTACTTCAAGTTCTGTTGGATATATCGTTTGTAGCTGCTAGTTTTGAGGGAGTTTCCTGTATCTCGATCGTTTCTAAATTCTGTTGGGTCTGCGATGGTTCTGTTAAGAATATATTTTATGGGTCGTGGCTGGTTAATTAATATAGATTGATTTTTTTGCATGTGTTGATGAAATTATTGTATTTCATGCCTGCTTGCAGCAACAATTGTTTATTTTGCAGGTTATGCATTCGCCTATTCAAGAAAATTGTTATTACTATTGAATTATTGTATTTCAAGCATGCTTACAATAAAAATTTGTTTACTTGCTATCCTATCTGAGACTGTAATCTTTATGAGTTGTGCCTTTGTCTATGTTAAAATATTTTGTTACTGCTTTGATAGAAGATTTTTTGGCTGAGTATTTGTTTCTTACTGCCATGTGATTACTTAGTACTGGGATCATAACCTATGCTACTGCATCCCCTACATAACGATCCTCATGGATTCTTCATATGTTTCTTGCTCTCTTTGCTCATGGTGATGTCTTGGTGGCATGAATTTACCTTGGGTAATCTCTGATTGTATTGTTGTCTACGACTTTTACAAGGTATGAGCTTGGTCGCCAACCTGCAAACACCAAGCTTGATACCCTCCAGAAAACAGTCAGAAGAATTCGTGTCCGTGGTGGCAATGTGAAATGGAGGGCCTTGAGGTTGAACACAGGAAACTATTCATGGGGTAGTGAGGCCGTCACCCGAAAGACACGTATCCTGGATGTTGTTTACAATGCCTCTAACAATGAGCTTGTTAGGACTCAAACGCTTGTCAAGAGTGCAATTGTTCAGGTTGATGCTGCTCCTTTTAAGCAGTGGTATCTCACACACTATGGTGTTGAGATTGGTAAGAAGAAGAAAGGAACTGCTAAGAAAGATGAAGCTGAGGTGCTCACATAATTACACTAGTATTCTATTTTGTCAATTCTTGGTTAATGAAGAATTTACATGCTCGTGTGCTTGAACAGTGTATTTTCCTCTGAAGAGATGCATGCGTGTGCTCTAATTGTATAGTCTATGACTCCATATCAGTAGTGCTGGATATTTTGACCATGCACATTTGATATCTTACTCCCTGCTGCAATCGAGTTGTAATTGACTTATTTTCTCTAATCAATCTGATAGGAGGGAGAAGGCACAGCCCAGGAAACTAAGAGGAGCAATCATGTGCTCAGGAAACTTCAGAAACGACAGGCGGATCACAAAGTTGATTCTCACGTTGAAGAGCAGTTTGGTTCTGGCAGGTTGTTGGCTTGCATTTCCTCTCGCCCAGGTCAATGTGGTAGAGCAGATGGGTAAGCACATATCTTGCAAGAGGTTTCTTTTGTTGTTTCAGGCATTCTGTCAAACATCTTATCTTACTTTACCCTCAATTGTTGACAGATACATCTTGGAAGGTAAGGAGCTTGAATTCTATATGAAGAAAATCCAAAAGAAGAAGGGCAAGACTGCTGGTGGTGCTTAATTATGAAATTCTATCAAGATATTTTTTCCCTTTTTTGGTTGAATTGCTCTTAGCTGTTTGGGATATTACCTTTTTGTCTCACTGAGAGGATATGACTTAAGTTTTTGTGCATGTTCTATATTTACTACTAAGTTAAAAACTTTTGTAGGCCTTTTTTTGACCACTGGTAGTCAGACAGAATCTAGCTCCTATTTATCAATAATGGTTAGCTAAGTTTTCTTGGATGCATTTCTGATATGTTTCAAAACAAGATTTCATGGTGGCCTATCTGGTTACAAGGGTTTTACCTTAGAGTATACTGATCATTTCCCTTGAACTTTCTGGATCAAAATTATTTGATTTTACCATAATCTATTCCTTAATGATGTTTGACTTTGCTCCTTGGAATTTTGTTTTCTGTTCCTGGTGGTATGATTATGGTGTAATGTTGGGATATCTTATGTGTCTCCTGATGGTTTACCTACTAGATCTCACCGTGGGTGTGGTGCCAATTTAGTTCATGGACCAATTTTGCACTCATACTCAACTGGCTTAGCATGATGGGCAAATGGTTTGAAGATATTCCAGATTCCATCAAGTATATAAATGGGTTGGTTTTTATTTAGGAGCAGGAAGGTGTGCTTGCTAGAACTGGCTATTTTGTTAGTTCATTCATCAATTAAGGCCCCTAAATGATTGCTTTCCAATTAAGGCTTCTAAATGAATAAATAATCCTTTTGTGACAAAGGAGCTATAAGACTACTAAATGATAGTTCAGTAATAAAGGAGAATGAGGAGATGGTAATGCAGTTTACACATAAAGGAGATAAGTAATAAAAGTGATTGTTCAGTAATGAAGGAGATGGTAATAAAAGAGGTAAGAGTGAAGCACAGTCCACGCATCGAGCATGCCTAGTGACGGAAGGGATACAGGTGCAGCAGAATTTATACACCAGGCATGACAGGGCTCTCAGTGAATCAAATTTTAATTTTAATTTTAAAATTTTTAATTGATTAAATATTTGATAGATCAAATATCTAAGTATAAATATATATAATTTAAAATAAATTAATCAAATATAGAATTAAACAACATGTTTCCTTAAAAATTCAAACTTTTATTAAATTACTAATTTTTTGTATAATATTAATAAAAATTTTAAAATAAAATTTATATATTGTGTTGACTATGTTTATATTATATTATTAGTGATGCTGTTGAAAGCTGCGTATAGAGAAAATAAGAGTTGTGTTACTGATAATTCAACCAGGGAGGTCGAGTACTCAGGGTTGTGTATAGCTTTGGGCTTGAGATTTGTAGCCACAACACACGTTAAACTAGTCGAGGTGCCCTCAGCTAAGGCACTCCGACGCTCAAGTTAGTTCCGGTCGGGATGGAGATATCGAACAGAATATAGAGAATGTAAAGCTTGTAGTGTATGGGGCATTACCTTGA
>JACGDI010005835.1:437368-451841 GCA_014898725.1 Jacaranda copaia
GCACTGCTTTTAGGGAAAAGTTTGTGTAAAGCCAAATATTGATGCCTCTGATGTGAAAGTGAGCTCTTGATATAGAACACAAATTAAGCCAACATGCTCAATTTATGAGTCTCTCCACTTAGCAGCCATGAGCCATCTCCAAGTAGGCTTCTTGGTTCACTAATCCTGTTGTGTAAAATAACTTCTTGAATTTTTACTTATTTCATTTCAAATTTTTTACATTGTCTGTTTACAGCTCTGCAAAGCAGGAAGCAATCTCTTATGACCTAGGCAATGAAATTATTAGTTATCTGATAAAAGAAAATGTGACTAGTTTGGTGCAAAAACCTGACAGAAGTTACTTGATTTTAATACTTTGCATTTTGGGATCCTTAAAAACACTGAATGTTTGAATCATAAAATCAAAGATAGCAGAGAATTTTGTTCTTACCATGCTCAACGAGCAACTTTTGCACTCCTTTCCTTGGTTGACCGTTAAATATCTTTATATATATTGAAATCACAAAGATAAGTAGATTTCCTACTTGTGATCTAATGTTTTAGGTGTATACTTTTCATTTATGTTCATCAGGCTCCTTGTTGGCGCCATTTAGTTACATTGGAACCCCATCATTTGCCTACTTGCGAGAAATAAATGTTTAATGATGATATAGAGTGTCAGTTTGGTACTAACAAATCTGATGAATTTCCTTTCTCATCCTTATTAGCCTTTTAAGCCTTTCAACGGCACTCAGCTAGCTTGCACATGCTAAATGAGTGGTTTTATTACATTTGTTTCTGATTAGGAACCCTAGAGATTGCCACTCATAATCATAAAGCATGCTTATTTTTGTGCCTCAAGAGTGAAGGTACCTAAGATTTCAGCACTGCATAACAGAAATACTTGGTCCTTGTAACATGTTTAAGCAAAATGACGGTTCTCTTTCTCATTAGTCTAAAGTATGGAAACCTTAAAATGTTTTAAGTGATGTATGCTTGATAATATACTAAGTCAGAAGTACATCCTAAACTTGCATAAGCAAAATAAAGCAAAGACTTAGTTTAGATTATGCTTACAAGAAGCGTGCCAACAGCCACTGCCCATGCAATAAAAAGTCAGAATCAATCAAGACACGAGTCTCATATTATAACAGTAACATCATGTTACCACTAATAACAGAATATAACAAACAATGTAGTTGCATTCCAAGACGATCAATTGGTGCATGATCTCTACTGCACTTCCTATCTGGCAGAACATCATGAGCAAATTGATTTTGCTAAATTTATTCATGCATCATCCATTATCCATGTTTTGTACCCCGCATGCCCCTAAAGGCTCTAAACTTTTCACTAATTGTCAGCAAGGCTATCACAAGTAGTAAGCTATTCATTTAACTTTAGATATACATGTCGTACAAACAAATGCATTCCACATGAAAACAAACAAAAGCCAACAAAATTTACTTCAATTAATAACGCTACTTTTACTTCAATAAAGTAAGATTTTATGAACTTCCCAAAAAATTCTTAGTAGGGATTTGAAAAACCTACATCATCTTACCTCCCTCTCGTTGCACATGGGTATCTGCACCAGCACCATAGGAAAATCCTCGGCATTCACACCCTCATTTTCTGCGCCCTTCTTATAATTCATTTCCGCCACAGGTTTTAACCCTCTAAGCTTAATATAAAAACAACCCAGCACCAAGACGAAGCGATCCAAAGACTGTATCAAGAACAAAACAATGCACACATTCGTCACGCTCTGCAGCATCGGCGCCAAATAATTCGCCCTAACTACCAACCATTTCGCGTAGATATACTCCACCGAATCCTCCACCCCGGTTTCCAGACTGGGGGGACTAAAATGCCATCCCCTGAAGTACGCAACCAGCTCAAAGACAAGAAGGCAAACACTCAATACCAAGAAGAATTTAATGATCTTGTAGAACTTAGATTCAGACCGCCGCCCCGCGGATGCGGTAGAGATGCGACGATTCGCAGTGCGGATGAGGGAAACAAAGCCATTGGTGATGAAAACTAACGTGTGGGCGATTTGGTGTAGCTTGAGAAAGTAAATCCACGACAACTGCCGTGCGCTTCGTGAGCGGTCCTTCTCCGCCGCCGCCGCCGCCGCCGCCGCAGCAACGCTGGATGTCGGGCTGTGGATATTGACGGTCAATACTCTGAAATCTTCGGATGTGGAGGAAGATAAGGGGTCGTCGGCGGGGTCCTTGGCTCGCTGCTTGTTCCACCATTCTTGAAACTCGTAGTTTGGTGGACGAGACATGTAGATACAGGGAGAGTGTACGTATATGTGGCGGTGGTGGTAGGATCTGTGGAGATATGGGTATCAATGGTGGATCATTGTGCGTGTGCTGTGTGAAAATGCTGGGATCCGGAGAAAAAGGGAAGGAGAAGAGCTGCGAAGAGGTAAAAGCAGCTAAATTTAACAAGTTCAAAAATCGATTTTTTTAAAAATAAATTTAAACTCTTTTGTCTTTTTCACTGTACCGCGTGGGCCATACTTGACGTGTTTGTAATTATTTGATCATTTAAAATTATGATTAAAGATAATTAATTTAAAAAATAATTATATATATTGAACTATCAAAATAAAAAACTTATTTGTTTGTAAATTATCAAGATATTTTTCAATTCTCAAAATACAATAAAAAAATTCATCATATTCTCTAATTCTACTATCAAAATACACTAAAAAAGGCCCAAAGTATCCTCCCAATTTATTTTCTATCTATTTCCCAATATTAATAATTCAATTTTTGTCCTTCTATCCAATTTATATATATACATGAATAAATAATTTTAAAATATAAATTTCACTTTATAACCCAACAAAAATAGTATTTTATATTACATTTTATCTTTTCCCAAAATATAAACACACAAAATAATTTTTTCCTAATTTATTTTCTACCTATCATTCAAAACAAAAACAAACAATTATCACATTTCCTAATCCCACTTTCTAAAAATTATTTTGACAAAATACTCAAATTCATAAACAAACAAAGCCCAAAGTGCTTTTTTCTATCTTATTCAAAAATGGTCATTAATGAAGGAAAAATAATTATACTGATAATTGATAAATCTATTTTTGGGGCATGCTTTCATTCCCCAATAAAGAAAATCAAATTTTTAGATTTGTCTTATTTTTGCTAAAAATATTTTAGTGAATCATAATTTATAACACGCATCTACTTATATTAGTTGCTTATTATTTATATATGTATTTATTCCTATTCAAATCGTAAATTTGTAATTTTTAAAATATACGTAAATTTTTTAACGGCTACAATGTAAAATAAAACGTGTATATAAGTATACAATAAAAAAAGATATATATTTTATTTAATTTATTTTAAATATATTAATTGCTAATATTGTTTCAAATCATAATTAGCAATTTTTAAGAACGACGGTTTCTCATATGTATATATATATATATATATATATATATATATTGTCCCCAAGTAAAAGAATTCATACATAAGAGTTCATATTTATAGACTTGTTATGTAAGAGAGTGGATATCTTCCTAGTGAATATTTCTTTGAATTGAAAAATATTTTTCTATTTTTTGCTATATTTTTTCTTATGAACATTGAATAATTATATTCTACTTTTATTGATAAATTATTATAAAATAACATAAATAATTATAATTGTAAATAAAATAAAATTATAATGTATGCTGTCGAGTTAAATTGACACGTGGCTTAAGTTTTGCATTATTTGAAATTTTAATCAAATAAAAGATAATTCTTTAAATATATTTTTATTTTCAAAAGTACAAAAAAGATATTTTTCTTTTTTCACTTTCCCAACTTAATTACCAAATACACTGAAAATTTGATTTTACAATTTTGGTAGCTACCTTTCTTTTTTCTTGGGTATTTGTTTTTGGTCAAAATTGGAAATGGCGATCGTGAGAAGCACGCGCGTCAGATGTTGCAACCTGCGGGAGGGAGCAGACCATGTGCGATTAATAAGGATCCGACAAATGTCCACTCGCGGTTTGTCTTTTTGTGAGCGGCACGCGATTGGATGCACACTTTGGCTGGACTTTCTATATTTATAAAAAAATGTTGTGTTTTGGATTATTAATCTTAAATGAGTTTTTAAACAAATTATATTCTAAAGTTTATTTTGAAAAAGAATTATTTAAGGTATTTGAATATTTGGTCCTTCTCAATAATTATTTAAACAAGCAATTCTTTTAAAAATATATTAAAAAGTGTATATTGTAAATAAATTTATTATTGTCCAATGGCTTGTAGTCCAATAGTATTAGCTTCCCTTGTCATGTGGGAGATTTTATATTCAAATCCAAATAGGTTCCGTCTTGCATCTTATTGTTTCATTTGGTTGTGGAGTTATACATTCATTTAATTGATTTAATAATTATATTCTATTGAGTTGTTGCACGGATAATCTTCTTGATCTGATAATTGAATTCTATTAATTATTTATAATATTCTCTAAAAAATAATAAATTTATTATTCAATACGTAGAATTAGTTGAGCTCAATTAATTAGTTTAAACTTTAGCCCCCGAATTATTATTTCGTAAATAATAATTGAAACAAACTAAGTAAAATTACCCACACCTAACTAATATCCACCTCTTATTTCATTTTGTAAGTTTAGAGGATAGTTGAAAAATAAAAAATCTAAATTTTTCCTTAAAAAAAATCATTTAAAAAGATGAAATATCTATTTGCATTTAGTCCAAAACTAATACAAGGGGTTTATACTTTATAGCATGGTTGGTAAGTAAGATACACATATACTTAAAGGACCAAAACTGCAAATTTTACTATTTATGGGCCTATTTTTAGGTTAATAAAAAAAAGAAAAGAAAAAAATAAAAGAAAAAAAGGGAAGAGAAGACAAAGATGAATTTCTTGTCAAGGGCCACAACTAGTAAGAAATTATTTTCAATGGGTAATAGCAAATATGTGGAAATCAAGCCCATCTCATTTCTACTTCAAATGATAAATTTGTCTTCATGGGTATTTATGTTTGGCATATGACTTTTTTTTTTTATCTAAATTTTTTAAAATAAATGAACTTTTATGATTTTTTGACGTAATGGATAAGGTGTGAGCAGTTGATTGAATAATTCTAATTAAAAATGCATGTACAAATTCGTAACAAATGACTTAATATTGCTATTTTTTTTATTTATACATACGTACACATCAGGAGCCCATTTAAGTTCAAACTCTTGATCTCCCATATTATGTGGGAGACTTATGGCAATGGGCTACAAGCCACTTGGCCTTAATATTGCTTTTGAGGATAGTATGGTTATCCCTAAAGTTAAATGAAGTTTAAATTAATTGTCGCTTGTGATGTGTAAGAATAAGTCAAATTTGAGTTTAAAATAATAAACAATAAGTAATAATTCCCACATTTTTTAATCGGAATGCAATTAATTTCAATCGAGTATTTTATTAAAAGAATTGAACCGAATACTTAAGTTATTCCAATCATTGTCATATATTTTTGAAAACTATTACCTATTATTCAAAATTAAAAATTTAATATTTTGTTTTATGATGTTATCATTCACAAATTCAATAATTAATCAGCCCATGTACATAATGATCAAGTGGATAATATAAAATATCTGCAATTTTCTATGCTAATGCACTCATTAGCTAATAATTACATAACACAACATAGTGTGACAAGATAAACTTCACTTATTTAAATTTTTATGTGGGTCAAATTGGAATAATGATGGTTGTTTAAGAATCTCTTTTGATGAATGAATCTCAGAAAATAAGAAAAAGTATAGCCCAATAATTTGAGGAATCTGCCATCTTAATTTAATCACACTGCAACTTAGGTTTTCATCTCCTAGTGTTTTTCAAAACATTTTCCAACTCTCAGGACAAATACAAAATGTGTATACGATTTTTAATCCTTATTTTAGAATACAATATTTTAATATATAAAAAACCCTCACAATTCATTTATAAAACACCACAATCAATCATTACAAATACACAAACACATATACATCATTCACCTCACAAACTCAACCAAAAAAGCAATTGATTTTGCATCAACAGTAAAGTTTGTTTTCCCCCAAAATATAAAAAAAAAATTAATTTATTCTCAAATCATTTTCTATATCTTCCCAAAATAAAAAGAAACACTTGATATATTTTTTAAATTTTCTCCCAAAAATCTATTTTTCCAAAATATTTTCTGCAGTTCACCCAAAATACACAAGATCAAGCCCTTAGTTTATACTAATCATTGGATGGTTAATTTGTTCTATTGCATTACAACCATACATATAAGTATCTTATATGAGATTTGATTTTTGAATTTTTATAAATATTTAGGGTTTGTTTGCTTCATTGGATAAAACTTGATAAATTCATTTTCGAATTTTATCTTTTGTTTGCTTCTTATTTTTATAACCCATGATATTTTTGCAGCTCGGTATGGTATTATGAACCAAGCTGGTTTATGAATCAGACCAAGATGACTTGATCCATTTTCCATCCTTTCAAATTTGATATGTTAAAAAATGAAAAATTCATTCTTACCCCTCATATGAAAACCTTAATTTCAACACCTTTTTAGAAGTTATGATATTTAGGATATTATAAAGTGTAATTACATTGAGTAATGTTACCAATCAAAAATTAGATAGTGTTAAGTATGTGATATTACTAATTTCTAAAATCAAAGCAAATAATAGATTATATGATTTTAAATACTATTTATAGCTTATGTATCAATAGCATATTAATCTCTTATAATCTTATACGCCCAATCAAATAAGCCCTTAATATGTTTGTATTCATAAATTTAAAAAAAAAATTGAATCTAACAAAGCAATTAATTATAACATTAATATAATTAGATATATCATATGCTATTATGATATTGATTCAATACCGGTACATAATATATAAAGTTAACCAACATCTAATTGATATTTCCCAAATTCAATCACTAAATATTCTCATAAAAACAACATATATGGTTTGAACTATACCAAAGATATGAAAACATAACTATTTTAATTTCAATAAGGTATTTAACTATTTAAGTAGTAGATCGTGTTTCATGTTCCATCTGTTTTATCATTTAATTTTAATGACAATTTAAAATGAGAATTAAAAAATGTGAAAATATATATTAATAAAATCTTAATATGATTTATTATTATAAAAAATATAATATTAATGATAAAAAAATAAGTATTAATATGAAAATTGTTACTAATAATATATATTAAGTGATAACAACTTTTGTAATGTCAGTGTGATACCTTTTAAGTAATATTAATTTTTGTTTCATCAAAATATAATTTAATAAAGACAAAAAATAGCCTTTTAAATTGCCACTGTTAGCAATTAATATGTTTAATGACCGTATAAGAAATAATAAAAATTTTCATTGCCATTAGGGCCGTAAGACGTATCATTTGATAAAATTTTCTTTGTCACTATACATGTATTCCTAATTAATTGTCACTAATAAATACAATTTTTGTTACCTATTAAACTCATTATTGTGACAAAAATTAATTTTTATCATTTAATATATATTTAGAAACAATTTTTGTATTGCCAAATGTTACTTTGTCATTATTATTATAATTTTTTTTCATGGTGTATGAAGAGCAATAAATTTTAAACCAAATATATATATTATAAAATAAAACTTGAGCATGCTTTGATTTAAAAAAATAATAATAATAATAACAAAAAAATAGAAATGCTTTTTTCATGTGCGCGCCCATGGATTCCAACGCAACAGCGGAAATGGCGTGTGGTATCCGCCGTGAATTTGAGTCTTTGGAAGTGACTGAAGCTGTACGAGAATCCGATAGCGACTGAAGTTGTAATCAGGAGCGTTTTGGCGCTTAATAAATTGCATGGGCAGTTGATAGAGAAAAAACAGTGTGTGTGGTACTGTGTTTATTGTCATTTGTGATGATTCTCTTGGTGATGTTAACGTTGGGTTGACACTTTCTAATATGTTTTGAGGATGTAGGAGGCAACTCTAAACGAGAGAAATGTGGAGGAAACCAATTGGTTCATTAGGCAAATGAAAGATAGAAAAAGAATCATGAGAGAAATTGAGGGTGGAAAAATTTTGAGAATTGCCAATTTCCATGCCCTAGAATCTGTTAATTTTGCGCATCAGTTGGAGAATACTGAATTGCTAACCTTCTTTTGAACTTAAGTTTGATGCAATTTCAATTCATGTCGTGTGTTTTTCCTGTCTTGTTTGTGTCCTTCAGTCTAAGGTCTATTATCTTCCTTAACTTTTAGTTCGAGGAGCGTGTAATTTCCTCAATAATTTACTGGTAATCCTGACAGTTAATGAACTATAAACCAAATATCTTTGTGTTTCTTTATTTTATGTTGACATATGGATAGTTGATGATATGAGATGGATCATGGTGGGCTTTTTTGTTTTGGACAGGAAACATTGATTGTCTCTGCAAAATCTCAAACTGGATTTTCATCAAATAAAATCTTAACTAGAGATAAATTCAATTTCTGGATCCTAGCAGAGTGCTAGTTTTTTCTTCAAAGTTGTAACACCACCTCGGCTTTATTTCTAAGTATGGATTAATCTATGGCATGTTGAAATGTGTTTGTAGACACTGGGAGTTGCAATATGAACTTGGAGCTAACATTTCTACTTTTCTGTTTGCAAATTTGGGAACTGCATTTGACTATTAATCAAATGAGATTGAGCACATTGAGAAGTGAAAGGCCCCTGTTTTAAATTTCTAACTTACCGCAATTGACTATTATCTTCCTAATACGTAGTCATGCACTGGCGTCCTGCTATGGTCTTGGACCACACCTTTAATTACATATAATGGCTAGTTCTAGAGTTGTCTTGAATTTCATCATCATTGAGATGCATGATAAACTGTATTAATGAATATGTGATCCGGATTTCTGCATACCTTGCTCTGCATATTGTCAACAGTTTTATCTTGGCATGCATGGACTAATTTCCAGATATCATAGTAGCTGTGACCTTTGACTTTTGTTGTGCAAAACTAGTACAGGTTCAGTATATCTCAGACTTTACCAGCCCGTTTGACCAGCAGCATGCCCATTCTTGAGCAACCAAACTCAGAATCCAACCCAACTTGCCTAGCTTCCCCTTCGAGACTAAATATGAAAGAAGCCCGGTACCATGTCTTAGGTCAAAATTGGAGGGAGGTCATTGCAGTGTGAAGCCCGTGGAGCAACCCTAACAGGAAAATAATTTCGCAACATTCACTCAATCTCCATTATTCACAGTGTGTATTCACATATTGTTGGTTGCGAAGTTCGCTTGTGCATAAGGATACTACCATGTCTTCTGAGCTCTTTTTCGTTATAGAAACTTGCACCATGTCTTCTGGGCTACTTTTCCTTACAGAAACTTGTGCTAATGTTTCACAGACACAACAAACTTGTCCGCCGAAGGTTTTTGTCAAGAAAATTTGTTTAAGTTTCTGTAGTTGTTAATATTCTTGCTCCTTTTTTTGATGCACTGAACAAGTAAATTCCGCATTCTCTATTGTTTTATGCGACGAATTGAGCTCTTAGTTTGATGCATTTCCTTACATATATAGGTATACGGTCCCCATTCAAGTTACACCTGATTCCAGCAGGCGCTAGAACAATCAACAAGGAGTACAATGAGGGGAATGTCAAAGACGAGGTACATGCATCAGTAGATGTAAGACCAGCTCGTATCGTCAAAATTATTTCAAACCAAAAGGCCTTGAGCATTAATTCTCCAGCAAGTTAAAGAGGGATGTTCTCTTAAATTTCTGCAGAGAGGAAGGGAACGCAACTCTTCCTGGTGCAGGTACTTTCTTTGCATGCAATTTGCAAAAGGGCTGTTTAATACCTCAAAAAAATGTTATGTACTTCAGCTAAAGGACATAATTGAGGGTCTTGAGTGCTGGGCCCTCATTGTGGATCAAAGTGCCCCAACCTACTAAGAATGATGACTGTCCTTGGTTAAGACTAATTATACTTTCAAATATTTGCCATGCTTTGGTTAGGAAGAAATACTGCAAACATATTACTTTGTACTCCCTATAGCTGATTGAAACAGAAGGATGAAACTTTGAGACAGTACATTATCATTGCAAGTTTTGTGATTGCTCAGTTTCATGTACATTTAATGATACTTGATTTTTCTAATATCAGATGGAGTTGAGGGTTTTGAAATAATTTATAAGTTATTCACCTTTATCACCCTTTGAAGTACCTTTTTAGGACAAAACCTTTCACTGGATGCATTTTGTCGTTTGGGAACAACAACCATGTGTTTTTTTCCCAAGCTTCTCAAGTATAGGCTATAATGATACCTGATTTTCCCCATATTGGATGAGTAAAGGATTTTCAAAGCTATAAGCTATTCCCTCTTTCTTACCCTTTGAGGGTAAACGCCCCACTAGATGCGTGGCAGTGGAACAATATCTCAAAGCAGCTAACCCTTCATGTCTGGTTTTTAAGTTTGAATTGAAGTTGTTGCTATTCCTCGCACTGCATTGTAATTATTATTTCTTTATGAGGACTAATATTAAAGCCTTATTGATTACAGGATTGACCCACCCGATAATTGACAAGTCATCCTAATCTTGAAGAGACGTTGGGAAACTTGGTAAATGTTACAAACTGCGTAGCCAGAAGTGGGCAAACAGAAAGGATCTTTCGCAAGGAAAAAGGGCGCCCCACTGGATGATCAGAAAGTGCGGAAAGAGTTTCTGTGTTGAAATGATGAAAAGTGGATGCTTTTTTGATGCAACAAAAAACATTCAATGGTTGTAAACAATGCTTGATAAGTCGAGTACATAGCTCAATCAAAAGGAAACCAACCAACCTTGGCCTACAAAGTCATTGGTAGTTTTTGGTGTTTGTTTTTCAAAAGTTATGGACTATAGCTTGCTTGGTGTGGACACAAATCTGCACATTGGCTTCAGGTCTCAGTGGGATTGAGTTGAGGCTGACTCGGCCAGCCATGGATGATATGGTATGAAGAATGGATTGTTCTTGGGAGGTTTTTGGATTCAGGCTCTTGATTAATTATGTTTTTTTGTATGGTAGAACTACCGTAGAGTCTATTATATACACTAATAAATGTGATTGTTTTCGAATATTGTAGTAAGTGTATGAATCATGTCGATTTTTTATATGGTAAACGACCATTTCTCAACTTGAGGTACTCGAACAATTATATTTGTTATATGGTGAATTTACGTAGAGCTAATTATTCGCGAGTAGATACGATTGTTTTTCAAAATCTTCTAAAAAATATAAGAAACATGTTGAAAATTATGTCTTTACTCCTTTCATGTGATAAACTATTAGTGTTTGACTTTATATACTTGAACAATTATATTTGTTCATGATAGTGGAATTTATATAGAGTTCATCATACACTAACTAATGAGGTTGTCCCAAATCCTCTTAAAAATTTTATGAACCATTTTGCTGACAATGTGTTTGCTTCTTTTATATAGTAAGTAATCAGTCCTCGGCTCTAAATTTTTTAACAATTATATTGGGATTTACGTAAAGCTTATAATACGCTAATAGATGTAATTGTCCTAAAACCTCTTAAAATTTGTACGAACTATATCAACAATAAATGTTTTCACTTCGTTTATGTGACAAGCAATCCTTCATCGACTCTAGTATTTGAACAACTATATCCATTTATATGATGAAATTTATATATAGCCCATTATGCACTAATAGATATAATTATTTCAAAAATCTCTTAAAAATTGTATGAACCATATCGAAGATAATGTGTCCATTTACTCTAATTTCTAATTCGTATGATGCATGTAAAATGATCAAGAATCATAATTCTAACTACGACAAAACATCTTTTAGAAGATCAACTATACATATTTTGAAGCCTAATATAAGTGTTCATGAGATTGTCCCCCTCATAAAGTGATCATGATTTAGAGGGTGTTCAGGTGAGCTTATAAGCTCCTCAAAATATCTTAATTAGCTTATTTTAATTAAATTAATTATAAAAATATTATTACTAACATTTAATAAGCTCCAAAATTTTATTTTATCCAAACATTTTAACAACTTATTTTTAAAAAAAGATCTTTTATTTTATAAACTCCAAAAACATCTTATAAGACGTAGAAGCTTATAAGACCTTTTAGATAACTTTAACCAAACACCCAATGTTTTCAAAATCGAACCGGACAATTAACCGATGATCTTACTGGTTACTGGTTCAACCAATTTAACCATCGGTGGAACAGGTATAACATCATAATGATATAATAATTATATTTTAATAATAATTTTATAAATATATATAATATTTTAATTTTACCAAAAAATGAAACTTTTAATTGATATAGAAAGAATATTATTTACAAAAAAAAATTCAACTTACTTATTTTTAAGTACATTTTTTTAGAAAATAATACTATTTTTCAATTAGTCAACTATAAATAAATAAAAAATAATATTTCATATTAATTTAAGTAATCATTCGTTTCTTTCTTTAACTCCAAGTAAAGATAAATTCTTCTACATTAAATATTCAACACAATTTAAAAGAGATTAAACAAAATAAAATAACAAATTAAACATAAATATTCACATAAAACTACCACTTCATTAAATTTCAAAAAAATAAATTCACGTTTCAAAAAATTACATGTCCAAAATTTTTAATCAACATCTTCAACTGATAATTTCTCTTTTCTTTTTTTACTTTTTCTACTTTTTTTTAAAAAAATTAAAATTTCAAAAAAAAAAAATGAACCAATTGAATCAATCCAATTTTAATTAGTTCAACCAATTTTGACCACCACCAATTTCTAAACTTCAATCAAACCGAATTGACCTTCGATCATTAATCCTACCAGTCAATCCAGTCCGATTTTTAAAACCTTGCAAACACTCTCTTAGTGCATAGTGCAGCAAGGACCCCAACATTTTTCTCAAAGAAAATTTCACCCTAAGCGACAGGATAACAAAAGCTTTCTAGTAAAGTAAAGAAGGCCCAAAAGTAAGGTGAGTGGTGACTTATAAGAGTAACAACTTTGCTTAATTGGACATCTACTCCAATTATATCCACACACAACCAAAGCACTCAAATCTTTATTAAGCATTGTGTCTAAGTACTCACATGAATTTATTATCTTTGTCATTTTCATTATAATTTTGATTCTGATCTTTCGGTTTTCCAAAGTCTTTTTTGTAATTGAATTTTAATCATTTGTGTTTAGGTTAATTTGATTCATTTATACCCTTATCCGACTTATAAGAGAATTGTGACAATTTATATACTATTTGAATAATTAACCCTTAAAATAATTAAAGGCTGCAACAGCAGAAATCTTTTTGTTATGAAAAATTAATAATAAAAAATAATAAACTATTTAATTTTCACTGACCACCTCTCATCAAATGATTAATCTATCTTTAAGGGCATCTATTTATAATAATTAAGAAAAAAAAAGAAAAACTTCCACTACTTATCCTTTTCTTGTTTCTTTATTTCAAAAATATTAGCAACCAAATTTTATATCCTGTTTGATTCATTCTGGTAAAAAAGAAATAGAAAACAGAGAACAGAAGCTTCTTCTGTTTCTGGTTAATCTTTCTCTATGAGAAATTTCAGAGTCCTTTTTACGATTGATCATTTGATAGAATGACATCAATTATCATATTTTCATTTTTACACTTGAACGTCAATTTTTAAATTGAGAAATTTTTTTCTTGTCTTCGTTATTTTAAAAAGCCTGTGCCCCATGAAAACTATATAAGTGAAACTTATCCTTAAACTTTAATATGATGTTAGAATTCTAACTTCTTTCAGAGTAATATTTCACTGACGACTCGAATCTTTTTCGAGCAAAAACTTTATTATTCTAGCTTCTTTTAGAGTTATATGTCACTGGTGGCTCGGAACCTTTCAAATAGAGACCTTCTTCACCTTTTATTTATAAGTGTAAAATTTAGAGTTCCAATTCTAACTAAAATTATAAATATGTGCGTGTGTTTATATCATAAAGAAAAGGCCTTCTTCCTGAAAATGTGCCAGATATTATGATTGATTCCCAAAAATCAAAGTTTAATTGGAGTCATTATCGTTTGTATTACGACTTTATAAGAGCGAAGTGCCCCACTTAGACAGCTGATTACAACATAAGTAACCATCATAACCACCCAAAAACGCGATTTTATTATTGTACAAATCCATCCAACCATATTAAAACTATTAAGAAAATATTTATTTATTAAAAAAAAGAGAAAAAAGAAAAAGAGAAGAGAGGATTGCCAGTGGATCTTGCATGGAATTGATGGACATACAAAGTACAACAAAAATTGGCCATAGAGAAAAACAGAAAAAACAAAAAAAAGTCATCCAGTTATCATTTCTTAAACTAAAGAGAATATTATCTTACATCTTATATAGTACAAAC
>JACGDI010005835.1:455535-468519 GCA_014898725.1 Jacaranda copaia
CAAGCTTTAGATTAGAAGGCTGCCTATTTCTTATATATCTTCATAGGTATTCATGTTTGGTATATGACTTTTTGATCCAAATTTTTTAAAATAAAAGAACTTTTATGATCTTTTTGAAGTAATGTGTAAGGTATTAGTAGTTGATTGAATAATTCTAAAAATGCGTATGCAAATTCGTAATAAATGACTTAATATATTAAATTTGAATTTAAAATAGAAAATACTTCATAAAAAAAAATAAAGTAATAACTCCGAGATCTCTTAATTGAATTGTAACTAATTTCAATTGAATATTTTATTAAAACAATTGAGCCGAATACTTAAGTTATTCCAATTATTATCATATATTTTTGAAAAACATTACCGATTATTCAAAATAAAAAATTTAATATTTTATTTTATGATATTATCATTCTCAATTCAATAATTTATCAGCCCATTAACATAATGATCAAACGGATAATATAAAATTTCTGCAATTTTCTATGCTAATGCACTCATTAGCTAATAATTACATAACACAGTATAGCGTGACAAGATAAACTTAATTTATTAAAATTTTCATGTAGGTCACATTGGAATAATGATGATAGTTTAAGAATCTCTTTTGATAAATGAATCTAAAAAAATAAGAAAAAAATATAGCCCAATAATTTGAGGAATCTGCTATCTAATTTAGAGGGAGTTTGGGAGCTTATATTATAAGCTTTTCAAAATATCTTACAAGATGTTTAACAACTTATAAGTTAATAAAAAATATTTAGTAATTTTTTTTAAATAAAAAGTTTATAAAATCCTAAAATAAGAAGTTAGGAGCTTATAAGTTCTTTAAAAAAAGGAAAAAAAAAAAGGAAGGAGATCCTAATTTATTTTTAAGATCTTCACATGCTCATTTATTTTTAATCATTTTTCAATTCAAATTTTATAATTTTTATCCAATTAAAATATCCAATGGATAAGATCCGATTATAAATATTCGTAATTAGAAATGAGTGGATGAACATGAAATAGCAATATGATCTATTAAAAATTTGAATTCGAACTTTATTTTTTTTATCAAATTAATATTCTTATATATAATATCAATGAAGATTTTAAAATAAAAATATATATTACATTGACTTAATATCTATATTAACGTCTATGTTATACTATTAATATTGAGTTTTAACCTAAAAAATAAAAGAGATTTAATACAATATCAAATATAATAACATATAATAGTTCATTTATGCATTAATATAATGTGAAATAGCAATTTAGTATTCAAATATTTAACTTTTGAACTAATATATAATAAAAAGTTGTTAAAAATTCAAAAATGACATATGTTTACTTTATAAATATAATATTTTTATAAAATTCAAAAGAAAAAGAAAAAAATAAATCAGGTGGGATTTTTTAATGGAATTTCAAATATTCATTAGATTCGAATATGATACTGACTAACAAAAATCTCATAAGATTTCGGGTTTGATTTGAATATAAATATTGATAATTAAAATAAGATTAAGATATGACAGATTCGATCCAAATCCGACCAATTGACAGTCCTACATATATGAGATTTAATGTTTGAACTTTAACAAATATTTAATGTATTTATTTACGGAAATTATATTAACAATTACGATCATATCCTCATAACCATTACATATAGAAAAAAGTTATATTTTGTCATACAACATGTCTCACGATCCTGGCAATGAAATTTTTATAACAAAATATAAAATACTTAAAGTTAAAACATTACTACAAAATTATTTGGAGAAACATAATCAAATATATCTATATTTTTGTTCTCTAAAACTTTTATTTTTCAAAATATACGTACACATATAATATATAGACATTATATATATTTTATAATTATTCTAACAATAAAAAAATCACTTAATTCCATTTTCACTCAAAAAATCTAATAAAAAAAATATTGATTTATTTGCTATACTAAAAAAAATGTCTCCTGCAAAGTATAAACAAACATACCACAACACAATTTTCACATTCTTAAATAATTAATTTTCCCAAAACATATAACAAACACATAATAAAATCACAGAAAAAACATAACCAAACATTCCCATAAATTTTTAAGTTTTTAATTATTAATTTATTTTATTTTTAATTAGAAATTTTTTAATATTATATAGTTAAGAGTATAGGTTTTTAAATTTTGAATTATTAATTAAAAAATTAATTAAATTATTTTAGATATATATCATTTTAATACTATTGAGTATATAATTTAAAATATGCTAAAGGTAAGAAAAAACAATTGAGAGAAAATTGTAAGATTGGCCAAAATCTTCCTAAGCACGCATAAGGGTAATTTATTTCTTTAAAAAATAAAAATAAAAAAGTGGACATGGGACGAGTGAGGCAATTTTTACAAAACATATGGTATTGATTAGAGTTTATTTTTTACACAGGAGATTTTGTGGCAATTTTGAATTTCACAGAGCGGTTATGCGTATTTAGCCTATTTAATTTTAATAACAATTCAAAACATGAATTTAAAAAAAGTAAAAAATATGTATACATTAATAAAATCTTAATTTACTATATCACTATAAAAAATATAATAACAATGATAAAAAAAATAAATGTTAATATAAAAATTGTCACTAATAATATATATTAAGTGATAACAGCTTTTGTAATGTTAGTAATAATATCTTTTAAGTAATATTAATTTTTATTTCATCAAAGTATACTTTAATAAAGACAATTAATTACTAGTCTTTTAAATTATCCCTATTAACAATTGATATGTTTAATGATAATGTAGCAACAATAAAAAAATTTATTGCCACTATAAGATCGTAATACATGATGGATGACAAAATTTTTGTTGTGATTGTACATATATCTATAATTAATTTCTCAATAATAAATACAATTTCTGTTACCTATTAAACATATTAAAATTATTATTACGATAAAAAAATATTTTTTATCATTTAATATATATACTTTCCACAATATTTGTATTGCCATATGTTATTTTATCATTATTATTATTATTTTTCCACAGTGTATGAAGAGCAATAAATTTTAAACCAAATAAAAATAGATATTATGAAATAAAAATAAAACTTGAGTATGCTTTCATTGAAAAAATAATTTTAAAAAAAAATAGAAATGCATTTTTCAGGTGCGCGCCCATGGATTCCAACGTAACAGCGGAAATGACGTGTGATATCCGCCGTGATTTTGAGTCATTGGAAGCGAGTGAAGCTGTACGAGAATCCAATATCAGCTCTGCGAATTCGGCAGAATAGTTATATCTCCATTAATGGCGAGGAAAGCGAGGAAGGCAACTCCTGTGCTTCACGTCAATACGCAAACAAATTTTGATGGTCAATTGTCGCTGTATGATCTATAGATACATCGGCTATCTCCCGCGCTATTCTCCTTAGGGCTGAATTTCAAGTAAATTTGTTGAAGTCATTGATGTTGATTAACGGTACCGGCGGCTCGGATTCACCAGCTCTGTTTTCCCTTGTGGATCGCGTATGCACACACGCACACACACATATGTTTTAGTAGATGCTAAATTCCCTTTTTATTTGAGTTTTTAGTCTTATAAACAGGAGTGGATTCGTTACTGTTCATCTTTTGCAGGTTGTGTGGGTATGTTTGATCGGGAGGGTTTTGGCGCTTAATAATTTGCATAGGCAGGTGATTGAGAAAAAGCAGTGTGTGCGTGGGTGGGTGGGGTTATTGCCATTTGTGACGATTCTCTTGGTGATGTTAAAGATGGGTTGACACTTCTAATATGTTTTAAGTAGGAGGTAACTCTAAACGAGGCAAATGTGGAGGAAACCAATTGGTTCATTAGGCAAATGAAAGAAAAAGAACCATGAGAGAAATTAGGTGTAGTGAATTAAGGGTGGCATAATTTTGAGATTATCAATTTCCATGTCCTAGAATCTTTTACTTTTTCGTATCAATTGGAGAATACTGAATTGCTAACCTTCTTTTGAACTTAAGTTTGATGCACTTTCAGCTCAAATTCGTGTTGAGTGTTTTTCCTGTGTTCTTTGTATCCTTCAGTCTAATGTCTATTATCTTCCTTAACTGTTCGCTCAAGGAGCTTGTAATTTCCTCAATAATTTACTGGTTGTCCCGACAGTTAATGTACTATAAACCAAATATCTTTGTGTTTCTTTATTTTATGTTGACATGGATAGTTGATGATATGATATGGATCCCAGTGGGCTTTTTTGTTTTGGACATGAAACATTGATTGTCTCTGCAAAATCTCAAACTCGATTTTCATCAAATAAAATCTTAACTAGAGATAAATTCAATTTCTGGATCCTAGCAGAGTGCTTGTTTTTTCTTCAAAGTTGTACCACCACCTCGGCTTTATTTCTAAGTATGGATTAATCTATGGCATGTTGAAATGTGTTTGTAGACATTGGGAGTTGCAATATGAACTTGGAACTAACAATTCCACTTTTCTGTTTGCATATTTGGGAACCTCATTTGACTATTAATCAAATGAGATTGAGTGCATTGAGAAGTGAAAGGCCCCTATTTTAAATTTCTAACTTACTACAATTGACTATCATCTTCCTAATATATAGTCATGCACTGGCGTGCTGCTATGGTCTTGGACCACACCTTTAATTACATGTAATGGCTAGTTCTAGAGTCATCTTGAATTTCATCATCATTGAGATGCATGATAAACTGTATTAATGAATATGTGGTCTGGACTTTTGCATACCTTGCACTGCATATTGTCAACTTTTATCTCGGCAAGCACGGACTAACTTCCAGATATCATAGTAGCTGTGACCTTTGACTTTTGTTGTGCAAAACTAGTACAGGTTCGGCATATCTCAAACTTTACCAGCCCGTTTGACCAGCAGCGTGCGCATTCTTGAGCAACCAAACTCAGAATCCAACCCCACTTGCCCAGTTTCCCTTTTGAAACTAAATATGAAACAAGCCCGGTAGCATATCTTAGGTCAAAATTGGAGGTAGGTAATTACAGTGTGAAGCCCATCGAGCAACCCTAACAAGAAAATAATTTTGCAACATTCACTCAATCTCCACTATTCACAGTATGTATCTGCATATTGTTGGTTTCGAAGTTTGCTTGTGCACAAGGATACTACCATGTCTTCTGCACTCTTTTTTCTTACAGAAACTTGCTCCATGTCTTCTGGGCTATTTTTTTCCTTACAGAAACTTATGCTAATGTTTCGCAGACACGACAAACTTGTGTCTGTCGAAGGTTTTTGTCAAGAATATTTGTTTTAGTTTCTGTAGTTGTTAATATTCTTGCTCCATTTTATGATGTACGGAACAAGTAAATTCTGCATTTTCAAGTTTTTTATGTGACGAATTGAGTTCTTAGTTTGATGCATTTCCTTACGTATATAGGTATACAGTCCCCATTGAAGTTACCTGATTCCAGCAGGTGCTAGAACAATCAACAAGGAGTATAATGAGAGGAATGTCAAAGGTGAGGCACATGCATAAGCAGATGTAAGACCAGCTGGTATCGCCAAAATTATTTCGAACCCAAAGTCCTTGAGCATTAATTCTCCAGCAAGTTAAAGAGGGAAGTTCTCTTAAATTTCTGCAGAGAGGCAGTGAACACGACTGTTCCTAGTCCGGGTACTTTCTTTGCATGTAATTTGCAAAGGGCTGTTTAATACCTCAAAAATATGTTAAATATGTTGTGTACTTCAGCTAAAGGACATAATTGAGGGGCTCCAGTGGTGGCCCTCGTTGTGGATCCAAAGTGCCCCAGCCTACCAAGAATGATGATTGCCCTTGGTTAAGACTAATTATACTTTAAAACATTTGGCATGCTTTGGTTAGGAAGAAATACTAAAAACATATTACTTGGTACTCCCTATAGCTGATTGAAGCAGAAGGATATCATTGCAAGTTTTGTGATTGCTCAGTTTCATGTACATTTAATAATACTTGATTTTTCTAATATTAGACAGAGTTGAGGGTTTTGAAATAGTTTATAAGTTATTCACCATCTGAAATGACTTTTCAAGACAAAACGTTTCACTGGATGCATTTTGTCATCTAGGAATGACAATCATGTGTTTTTTTCCCAAAGCGTCTTGAGTATAGACTATGATGATACCTAATATTTCCCATATTGGATGAGTCAAGGATTTGCAAAGTTACAAGCTATTCCCTCTTTCTTGTCCTTTGAGGCTCTTTTTAGGGTAAACGTCCTACTAGATGTGCGACAGTGGAACAATATCTCAAAGCAACTAAACTTTCATATCTAGTTTTTAAGTTTGAATTGACGTTGTTGCTTTTGCTCACACTGCATTGTGATCATTATTTCTTTATGAGGACTAATATTAAAGCTTTATTGATTACAGGATTGACCGACCCGATAATTGACAAGTCATCCTACTCTTGAAGAGACTTTGGGAAACTTGGTAAATGTCACAAACTGCGTAGCCAGAAGTGGGCAAACAGAAAGGATCTTTCACAAGGAAAAAGGGCGCCCCACTGGATGATCAGAGAGTGCGGAAAGAGTTTCTGTGTTGGAATGATGAAAAGTGGATGCTTTTCTGATGCAACAAAAAACATTCAACGGTTGTAAACAATGCTTGATAAGTCGAGTACATAGCTTAATCAGATGGAAACCAACCAACCTTGGCCTACAAAGTCATTGGTAGTTTTTGGTGTTTGCTGTTCTAAAGTTATGAACTATAGTTTGCTTGGTGTGGACACAAATCTGCACATCAGCTTAAGGTTTCAGTGGGATTGAGTTGAGGCTGACTCGCCCAGCCATGGATGGTGTGGTATGAGGAGTGGATTGTTCTTGGGAGGTTTTTGGATTTAGGCTCTTGATTAATTATATTTTTTTTGGTATGGTAGAATTTCCGTAGAGTTTATTATATGCACTAATAAATGTGTTTGTTCTAGAATATTGTAGTAAATATATGAATCATGTCGATTTTTTATATGGCAAACGATTAGTCCTCAACTTAAGGTACTTGAAAAATTATATTTGTTTATATGGTGAAATTTACGTAGAGCTAATTATTTACTGGCAGATACAATTGTTTTTCAAAATTTTCTAAAAAATATAAGAAGCATGTTGAAGATAATGTGTCTACTCCTTTCAGCGATTTAGCTTTGACTCTATATGCTCGAACAATTACATTTGTTCATGATAGTGGAATTTACATAGAGTTCATTATACACTAATTGATGAGGTTGCCCCAAATCCTCTTAAAAATTATATGAACCATGTTGCTGACAATGCGTTCGCTCCTTTTATATAGCTAGTGATTAGTCCTCAACTCTAAGTTTTTGAACAACTTCATTGGAATTTATGTAAAGCTTATTACACACTAATAGATGTAATTGTCCTGGAACCTTTTAAAAATTATTCGAAATATATCAATGATAAATCTGTTTACTTTGTTTATGCGACAAGCAATCCATCATTGACTTTATTCTTTAAACAACTACATCCATTTATATGATAAAATTTACACAGAACCCAGATATAATTATTTCAAAATCTTTTAAAAATCATATGAACCATATCGAAAACAATGTGTCCACATACTATAATCTCTAATTCGTATTACGTATTTAAAATGATCAAGAATCATAATTCTAACAATAACAAAACATCTTTTAAAAGATCGACAATACACATTTTGAAGCCTAATATAATTGTTCATGAGATTGTCCCCCTCATAAAGTGATCATGACTTAGTACATAGTGCAGCAAGGACCTCAACACTTTTCTCAAAGAAAATAGCCACCCTAAGTGATGGCATAACAAAAGCTTTCTAGTAAAGTAAGAGAGGCCCAAAAAAAGGGTGAGTGGTGACCTATAACAGTGACAGCTCTGCTTAATAGGACACCTACTCCTATTATATCTACACACAACCAAAGTACTCAATCTTTATTAAGCATTGTGTCTAAGTACTCACACGAACTTATTATCTTTGTCATTTTCATTATAATTTTGATTCTGATTTTGCGGTTTTCCAAAGCCTTTTCCGTAATTGGATGGAATTTCCAGCAATTATGACAATTTACCGTATTGTGTTTCTTTTGTTTTATTCTTCTTGGGATTGGGCCATTTTTCTTATAGATTATATATATGTCAGGTGTATTTGATTAAATATTTAATACACGTATTATATATTTATATAATAAAATAGAGGATGAAACATAAATTGGAATAAAAAATCTAAATCGATATACATATATATAAAAAACACATATTTATAACAAGTTATTTCTCCAATTAGACAGGATTTATGTCATAATGTGTACTTGAAATTTATTAGAGTTTGAATTTCGAACCTCACACATACAAAGTTAAAGAAAATATTATGGGCCAATCGAGCACTCAACAGGGTTTATGCCATCATTAGATCTTATGATGATGTTCGTATTTTATTCTATAGTGTTATCATATTTTTATTTAATGATTCATAACTCAATTGGGAGGATATTCGATTAGGAGACATGAAATTTTGGTACAAACTATAGTTTGGAAGTTTGAGACAACATGATAGAAATTGGAGAATGGTTAGTTTGCAATTTCGTGGATTGGTAAAGAGCACTAGAGGACGAAGTTATGTTGCATAAAAGAGGAAAAAACTTATTTGATTCTTAGGTCCAATCTTGTCTCCTCAAATAGGGCTAAACTATCCCCCCCACCCCCTCCCTCTTTTCTAAATAAGAAAAAAAAACATACAATTTTTGGTAGATGGGATGATTTCCCCAAATGTTCCTAAAACTTAGGGTTGTGAGGATGTGAAATTTAGGAATTTATATTTCAAATGATCTAATAAATTTAATTTTCTTATTAATAATTTTGCAGCTACAATAGATTTTAAATTCTTTTATAGTTTGTTATTGGTAGTTTTTAATTATTTCAATAGATTTTTAATAGTTCAACAAGCAAAAATTGACATTTAAAATTATGAGATTTTGTATTATTAAATGTGGAGGTATTTGGATACTCGTAAAATTATTGATATGCGTTGGTTGTTAGCTAATATTTGATAAATAATATATTTAATTGTTTCGCCAAAATAATTAAAATTAAAGTTTGAAATTCTTAAATATTATTTCCATGTCAAATTCTATTTTTAATAATTTTACGATCTAAAGTTTTGGTGGTATAAGAAGCAAATAAAATTAGATTAAGATAAAATATAATTGTTTGATGAAATAAAAAATGAAAAAAAAATAAAAATCAATGGTTACTTGTCTTTCACTTGTCACCACCACAAAAAAGTAGAAAAAGAGATATATTTTTAGGGGCACCTATGCTTTATCTTTACAAGTTTTCTTTTCCAATGGACATCATAAACACCTAATACTTAAGAGTTCTTGAGCAAAAACAAGACTACCAAAACTAAAAATATTTTTTTTTTGGTTCTTTTAAATAAAATTAAATATCCTTCAAAAATATATATATTTATCAAATAATTTAAAATTTTTAATTATTTTAAACTAAACCTTACTAAAAACATATTATATTTTCTCATCATTGTCTCAATGTGAACCTATATACATTCAATTATTTTTTGATACGATAATAACATCAGATAATATAAAATTTTGATATGACGCTGTTAATTAAATAAAATAATTAAATAAAAAATAGTAACAATAAAATCCCAACATATTTTTTCAGATATTACCCAAATACATTTACTTAAAATACATTCCGCAAAATATTTATGTCAAAATACTCTAAAATGAAACCAAAAACTTGTTTAATTTCTTCTGAAAAAAAAAAGATCGGCACCAATTTCATCAAATTAATTTATTAAAATATCATAAAAAAATTCAAGATTAATATAATTTAAATTAAAACATATATCGAACAAAAAGAAACTATTAAAAGTCAAACCTAAAACTTCTTTTAAATTGTAATATTTTCCATCGTCGATCTTCTTTAGTTATTTTGATCTTAACCTTTTGTAACTATTGTTTAACATGTTTTTATATTTCATCAAATTTATTCTTTTAGGCCGTCCAATAATAGAGCTCTATTTTTAAAATTTTTATTACAAATATGGTTTTTCATTTAAAATTATGTCAATCACTTATTATTATTATTATTATTATTATTATTATTATTATTATTATTATTATTATTTTGGAGTTTTTTTTTTTTTTTTTGAAAAGAAGAGGGTGTGTTTATATAAGTAGAAGACAAGTCCCTCTCGACATTTAATGATGGCTATGTTCATACTTCATAGTAATTAATATGAGTACTTCAAAAGATAGATTGTCGTAAGAAATTGCCTGCTAACCTTAGAGGCTGAAACCTAACTTACTTCCATCACTTTCTCCCAAATTAATATGTATGAGTTTGGTTCGGTGGATGGGACTTACGATGATCAAATTTATTATTAAATAAAAAAGTTTAATTTTATCGAAATATTATTTCATTTAGTAAAAATTATATTTTATAAAGAGTTTTAAAAGATGGAAGAGGCCAGAGACGATGTTGATGATGCTATTTAGATCTATTGTCACATGTAGATATTTAGTCTTACTAAGGTATTATTCCACCATCACACGCTGGTTGAAACATTATTTTTATAAAAAGTATATCAAAAATAGAAATATAATCAAACTGTTCGAGTTGAGATTGGGAAAAAATTTTGAATTCAAGGATGAGCCTAATTTTTGTTTGTTTGAGTTTGAGTTTGACTCGATGAAAATTCGAGTTCAAGTTGACTCGGGTCGGTTATGCTCGGCTTTTTCGAATGGGTTTTGAGCAAATGTGAAGTCGATCTTGAAATGAAATAATAATATAATATGTAGTTGTTAATAAAATAAAAAATATTAAAATATAGATCAACTCGAGCCTAAATACACATGATTTAAGATCGAGCTCAATACAATTTGCCTCAACTCAAGCATTAAATTATTCGACCTCAAGTCAAAATTAGTTCGAGCTTAATGCATGAGGCTCACGAGTTGATTTGATTCATTTGTGCCCTTATTTTAAAGATAAGAGAATTGTGACAACTTATAAACTATTTGATATCTTACGAATCTGCCAATGGGCATTCTGGTAGAAGAAAAGATATATCATCAACTGTAATTTGTAATAACATTTATAATGATTAATTTTGAAAGAGAAAATTAAATTGGCATACATTATAAAAGAAAATTCTATTAAATTTAAAAGGGCAAACAATATATGTAGAATATAACATTATATAAATATGAGCAGGACAACTGCTCTTGTCAATCTCCATTTAACATTGTCTTGATGACTTATAGTTTACCATAATTTACAAAGACCATCCAATCTAATGGGTTGTCCAAAAGATCTAATTAATGTATCACAAATTTTTTTAAAAAAATGTGGTTTTTGATGAATTTCAATTTAATAAAATTAATTCTATTAAGATCAATTTTTATGAACCAAATTCAACTCAATTTTGCATCTAATCCCACATCAATCCATGAATGTTGAAATCCATTTTATTTTTTGTTTTGTTTTGTTTAAATTTTCATTCTCCAAATTCACAAAAGGTTGCTTAGGCAATAGGGAAAGGTCCGAGGGCAAAACTGGCATAACACACACAATGTTGAAAAAAAGAGTTAACTTATAATAATTCCAACTGCCACACACATTTCCCTGCATGATTGTCCATTCTTTATTATTTCCTTTAGACAGCTCTACAATCAACCAAAACCCTCTTCAATTATTTATTTTATTATTATTTATTATTAATAATAAAAATATCTTAATATATATAATTGTTGTTTAACTCTTATATGCAAAACATCATTTTCAAAGAATCTTTTTTCAGATAATTAAAGACACTGTGACCAATAATGGAACCCTCATTAAAATAATTAAAGGCTGCAACAGCAGAAATCTTTTTGTTACAAAATATTAATAATAAAAAATAATAAACTAATTGATTTTCACTAACCACCTCTCATCAAATGATTAATCTATCTTTAAGGGCATCTATTTATAATAATTAAGAAGGAAAAAGGAAAAAGAAAAAAGAAAAAAGAAAAAAAAAACTTCCACTACTTAACCTTTTTCCTGTTTCTTTATTTCTAAAATATTAACATCCAAATTTTATATCCCAGATTCATTGGGTCTAGTCACAAACTCACCACTTGCCAACCTGGGATTCTTTTCTGTCTAAACACACACATACACACACGTGTATGTGTGTGTGAAGGTTCCTAAGGTGTGACAATTTGCCCTCTTGGATTCATTCTGGTAAAGAAGAAATAGAAAAGAGGGAACAGAAGCTTCTTCTATTTCTGGTTAATCTGTATCTGTATCTGTATCGTTTTTACCATTGATACATCAATTATTATATTTTTGTTTTTATATTTAAACATCAATTTCTAAATTGAGAAAATCTTTTCCGTCTTTGTTATTTCAAAAGGCCTATGCCCCATAAAAACTATATATATATGAAACTTATCCTTAAATTTTAATATAATGTTAGAATTTTAGTTTTTTTTAGAGTGATATCTCACTAACAGCTCGAACTCATTTCGAACAGAGAAACTTTATTATTCTAGCTTCTTACAGAGTGATATCTCACGAACACCTGATGACTCGATTCTCTTCTGAACAGAGATTTTATTCACTTTTTGTTTGTAAGTGTGGAATTTACAGTTCGAATTCTAACAAAAATTATAAACGTGTGTTTGTGTATAAAATATCACAAAAATTTAGGGCCCTCTTCCTAAAAATGTGCCAGATATTATGATTGACTCCAAAAAACCAAAGTTTAATTGGAGTCATTATCATTTGTATTAAGACTTTACAAGAGCAAAGTGCCCCACTTAGACAGCTGGTTACAACATAAGTAACCATCATAACCACCAAAAAACGCGATTTTATTACTGTACAAATCGACCCAACCATATTAAAAATATTGAGAAAATATTTATTTAATAGGAAAAAGAGAAAAAAGATAAAAAGAAGAGAGGATTGCCAGTGGACCT